>JAJLXT010000059.1:0-76576 GCA_030571395.1 Nakaseomyces sp. UFMG-CM-Y6046 | reverse complement strand
TTTTTTTTTTTTTTTTTCTTTCAGAATTAAACGTTTGATCCTCCACTTATCTTCTCACATATCAGTCATTATGAATATTATTTAAACGTATATTCATTTGTAATATAATATATATTTGACAGTAGTTTTGCATTATAAAATACCTGCATTCGTTGTCCTGTTTTCATAAGATAACGAAAAATTATGGTAATAATAGAAAATGCTGTATTATATTCTATCTAATGTATTATAATTAAAAAGAAGAAGTAAAATTTTGTATAAATAACATCACTTTTTTGTGACGAAATGCTGGAAAAGGAAAAGGAATTTAAATAGATAATTGGGAAAAAAAATCTTTAGTGTCGTAGAAAGGAGCGTAAAAATAATACAGTGGTTCTCATAACTGTATAAATATGAACTCTCCTATTATACCGTAGTAGTTTGTTAAAATTTTTTATTGTCCACTAGAGTTTTCATAAGAGAAACAAAAAAAGAAAGTAGCATTTTAACTTTTTTTCAATTCTTTATTAGAAAAATATTCCAAGATAGATTGGTAACATGCAATGTACTGAGTTAGGTTTTGGACCATCGATACTCTTTGCCTTCTCAGTTCATTTACAATGATAAATATCAGGTCATGAGGAACATTCCATACATCAATTTTATTCGATTTATTGGTAGATTCTGAAAGAATGTTCAACAAAAAGTCTAATGTAATGAAAACGCCTGTCCGACCACACCCTGCTGAACAATGTACTAGCAACGGATTTTTCTTTATCATTTCTAAGTAGTTTCCATCGCTTGGTTCAATGTATTTGCAATGCTTAGTATCATCATAGGCACCTGCCTTTAAATCAGAAATCAGCATTTCTGCGTTTATAATCAACATGGACTTCAATCTGTACAATTTAGATATATCTTTCATTTCAATCCCACAAGAATCCAACCACTTTTTGTACTGTATTTGGTATACAATCATGGTATCAGCAGGTTTATCAAATTTTCTCACATGAAATACTCGTAAAACACACCCATCCAAACCGCAGACATCTTCAAAAACATCTGTTATATCGATTCTGAATTTATGACATGTTTGATCATTCCAGTAGATGTCCCATTTCTTTAAATCCAGTTCGTCATCAGAGTTTAAAGATATAATAATTTTCACTTTTGATGTCGATATGACTTTCCAGAAGTCATCAACAGTAGAAGGTAGGGGTGCCTGGGTAGCAATATAGCGGAAGTCAGGATTTATCTGTGGTAAAGATAAATAGCTGGCATTAAAATAATCGTTAAATTGAGGTCCTCCATCTTTAGGAGTCCTAGGAATTGTTGGACACACTTGAACTTCTTGACCAAAATAAGAATCGGCATCTTCCTCCATCCTGTTTGGGGACTTCATTGTAGGAAAGTGCATTTTCCTGTTGGCATTTGGCGAGGGTTCTAATTTCACTCTAGTGTGTTCATATGGCAAAATGTTAGAATATCTATTACGATGAATGGATTGAATGCCTTTAGAAATTTCGTAATTGTTTAGTGGTGTCTCCAGGATATCACTATCGGTCTCCAAGGAGGAGCACGAGTTTGAAGACGAGGGTGGTTTTCCATCAAAGTCTGGTATAACCAATTTCAACTCTTTCTTCTTCGGTTGTTTACTTTGTTTGAATTGTTTCTGTAGATATGTCAAGGAATATATTTTTGAAGAGCCAGCTCTGTTCTGTGTATGGTTTTCTGATGTGCTATTATGTGACGAATTTGGACTTTTATCAAAATTCAAGCACCTCTCTAGTCTTTTGGTCTCCATGTTTTCCAGTAACTTGAAGTTTTCGTAAATTTTTAGTAGGATCACGTCCTTGTCGTTTGGACTCGAGTAGTATCTGAGCCACAGTGGCAAGTTCTCCGTGTTCTCGATCCTAGGGATCTTCACCGAGAAATACGTTCTCAAAGAGTTAGGAGTGTATAGTAGCGTGTCGTTATTCTTTTTGAAACTACTTACAAACATATCTCTCTTCGGTATTTCCAGTTTCAGACTGAGTCTTCGTTTCTTAGTCACCGTCTTCACGGGGACAAACTTGATATTCTCGAGGTCAGCGTGGGAAGAGAGCACGTACAGTTGGTCCAGC
Source organism: Nakaseomyces sp. UFMG-CM-Y6046 (assembly GCA_030571395.1). NCBI lineage: Eukaryota > Fungi > Ascomycota > Saccharomycetes > Saccharomycetales > Saccharomycetaceae > Nakaseomyces > Nakaseomyces sp. UFMG-CM-Y6046. The sequence continues at coordinate 74,474 of JAJLXT010000059.1, read as the reverse complement.
TCTTTGTTACACGAGTCCATATAGCTGATGAATTTGTCAATGAAACAGTATGTGGTCACAAGACAGCTGTGAAAACTCGAGACGTTATCGAAAAACACCACTGTTCTGCTCTTGTGCACCAAGTCCAACACAGTCGTCCTCCTCTCTTCATCCAAAGCGATATCAATCAGCTTCTGAAACCCATACACGGGCCTCTTCACCAGCGTGGTTGGAAGCTTCAAACTCACCTTCAACACACTCTTGTCCTCGTTCTGCATCAGGAACTCCTGATGTGTAGAATCCAAATCAAACACCAACACAGGCCCCACACTCGGGAACAAACCCTCCCGCACAGTTTCGAGATTTTTCCCAGTCAGATCAACAGTGGCACCCACCGCACAGCGAGCCATCCTTATCCTTATATTTCTAGTTTTCTAATTTCTAAAATTCTCTACTTTGATTTCCAAAAATACGTTTAAGTTCTTTCTATCCTTTGCTAGTTATTGTACTTTTTTTCTTCTTCTGTTTATTCCTCTCTTCTCACTCTCACTCCCACTTCCTTCGAAATCAAAGATCAGAATATATTTATAGAAGGGAATTCTTGGGATCTACGCCTTCGAATTTTTTGTTCCCTGAGTACAAAAATAAAAAATAAAAAATAAAAAAAACAGATTTAAATTTAGAAGCTTCCATTTTGTGTGTGCGTGTGCGTGTAATTTAAAAAAAATAAAAAAATTAACTCGCTAATTTAAAACACAGACAGAAGAAGAAGGTCGTTGTGTGCGGGCTGTTCTGAGGAAAATGAAACGCATGGCCCAGGGTCCAGAGCTAACGTAATTTTAAAATTAATTTAAATTAATTTAAAAAAAAATTTCCCAAAATGATAGCGCCCCGTCTGACGTCATCTTACGTAATGTTCTAATTAATAAATTAATTAATTACTGTAATTTAACTTATAGTAGTAGTATGGGCGGCAAAAAACACAAGGGATTGATGCTTGAGTCATTGTGTTTTTTAAACTCACAAAGGACGATATATTTATGTTTGTTTCGTGTATTTAAAGTGAAGGGGGTCTGTGGTTTCTTTTACAGATACAATTAGAATATAAAACATATATAGATATATGTTCATTGGATTTAACAAAGTATAACAAATGTTTCGTGTCAGTAGTCGTGCGTTTGGCGGTGTTTTGAGGTTTGGACATTACAGTGGTTTGAGGAGTAATGCTGGAAGTGCCACCGTTGTGCGGTACAACAGCGTTTACAGCACGGTGATGGCTACTTTGAAACAGGATATGAAAGAGGCGATGGTCAAGAAGGACCAGCTGCGGAAGACGGCTATCAAGAGCATTATGTCCACCATCAAGAACAGCGAGATCGATTTGAAGGGGAAAGGCGAGTTGGATGCGTTTGCACTGCACGATACATTCACCAAAATGATACAGCAACGCAGTGATTCTGTCAAGGAGTACATGGCAAACAAGCGTGCTGATCTTGCAGACAAGGAGAACCAGGAGATAGAGGTCATCGGGAAGTACCTCAAGGATATCCCTGTGGCCTCAAAGGAGGAGATTGAAAACAAAGTGGTGGAGTTTCTACAGGAACTTAAGAAAAGCGAACCTGATCTACAATTGAAACAGGTGTTTGGCAAGTTTGACTGGGATAATGTCACGCAGGAATGGAAAGCGTCTCAAAAGGCGATTAGATCCGCGGTGGTCTCCCAATTTAAAAACATCTTCAAATAAACAAGGCTTGTCTAAGAACAACAACAAAAAAAATAAAAAGGAAGGAAAATACCTTGTAAATAGTAAAATTCAATAAGCTTCTTCTGCCCTTTTTCTCAATGTATCATGTACTTCAATCCTTGTCTTTTGTGGCATTATCTTTGGTTTCTTTTTTCTTTTTTGTAATCTTGATCCCTATGACACAAAAATGCTATAGCACATTGAAAAATAATTATTATAACAATAGAGATAATAACAATAATAAAAAAAATATCACTATTAGTGTATTGGAATCTGACAGTATTTTTTTTTTGTTATTTATCATAGAAGAAGAGGCTACGATAATAAATATATAGTAATGAAGCTTTTATTTGGTTTATGCGTTTTGTTATTCAGTAATCTTTGTATTGCAAAAAATCTACAACAGAAAATATCATTCAATTTTGAAATAGATGAATTGAACAATATTTTGATTCTGAGTCCAGATACACAAAGGGACAGAGAGGTAATCGAAAGGCTAGGATCTAGTTCCGAAATCATCTTTACCAATTCTCCTAGAGACTTCAAATATGTAAACTTCAACAAAATGGTAACTTCTGTACACCCAGTTACTTCTCAAAGTGCGCTATTGGAGTTATTTGTATTAGAACCCGAGTTATTCGTAAACAGCAAGAAATTCCCAGAAGTGGAGTTTATATTAGAACAGATTCTCAAGGAAAATATTGGAAACGTGGAAGATAACGAGAAGATACAACCGACAACTGAGCAAGAGCAAAATCAAAAGTCAGATGAAGAGAGGGTTATTATGGAAATCCCGGGTGAACTTACTTTAGGACCCTCAAGTACATTACTAGTGTACCCATCAGGTACTGTTGTGGTAGAACCATCAATCACTTACCATATTGGCGACAAAACCAGACCTGCAGACTACACAAAAATTAAAACACAATTGAAGTCAGAAATACACGGCCCTGGACCCCAAACTGTTGCTTACGGCTCCGAGGATGTTGCACTAGTCTTTGCAGGACCCACAACACTCTATATTGGAAAATCACGAATTTGTGCAGATACAAATTGTATGTCTACCACTTACTATCCTATAAAGAAAACCACAAATCCAATACCTTCAATAGTGGTCGCGATGCCAAATAAGGTATCCTTAGTAGAAACACAGACAAACACTACTGAACAACCTACCAATGACATATTTCTCGAGCGTGAAGAAGGAACCTCGAGGGCTTACATGATCAGCATGGGATGGAACGGGCTCTTCGTCATTCTGTGCTCGGTGATAGTTACTATAACCACCTTTGTAATGTAGATCGTAATAGTATAATATCTTTTTGCTTTTTTATATTGATGCAATATAACGTAATTTGTATAGTATGGAAATTTTGTGCTCCTGCGGAACTTTCTGAGTGGAAGTCAGATTTGCAATTTTTCACATTCTTGCCCGATGAGCTTAGCAGCCTTTCCAATAATGGCACGATGAAGGTATTTGAATATTAAAGTCATTTGTGTCTTTCGATGACGGGTTCTGCAAAGCTCAGTTGACGCGTTTCGGTTGAGACATTGACACTGCACCTGCCATTCCATCCTCTTTATTTCTTCTTTCTTTTAGAGATACCTATAAACCGTTATGGATGGTGTAGTCAACGTGGTATTTCGAGTCAAGACTCAACAGGCGATTCTGCTGGATCAGGATCCCAGTGAAAAAGAGTTGCCGTTTCGCCAATGGCAGATGGAAATTGTGATGCTAAATAAGAATGGCGAAGAGGTTCCGGCTGACATTCTCTCGTATGTGACTTACCAGTTGCATCCGACGTTTGTTAAACCGAAGCGGAAGGTTTCTGAACCACCGTTTCTAATTGAAGAAGTCGGCTGGGGAGAGTTTGAGTTGCAGATTGTGTGCACTTTGAAGGAACATGGTGGTACTGTCAAGTTTTTCCACGACCTTTCGTTCACGGAGGATGCGTACGCTGTGGATTTCGAAGTGCCGGTTGCCTATAAATGGGACTCGCCACTTTATACACTATTGTGTACTTGGTTTGATCTGAGAGCCGTCGCAGTAGAACCGATCACGAAGACCAGTGAAGGACTTCCTAACTGGGTTAGGGATGTTAGAAAGATGGATGAAGACACCATTCAACAATTCTTACAGAAAGTGATGACCAACTCGGCTGTGAAGAACTACGTGAACAAAAAACCAAAGGACGAGGAGTTAGTTCTGTGTCTTAGCGAACTACCAGACGAGTTAATAATGGAATTGGGAACATTTGTAAACCAACGTAGACCGTAGGAGGAGTGGAAATTTCTAAGTTCTCGAGTTTATTAAACTATGTGAGTAAAAATACTATAAAAGAGAGGATTTTGAACAAAATTATGATGTTAATGCTTATTTGAAAGATGGAAATAAACGATTAATGGAATATAAGAAATGGAAAATAAAGAAAAAAAATTAAAATTGTCTGTTTTTTTTTTATTATGACATGTATTTTGGAGACCATAGTTTTAAGTTCTGATCCCAGGAACCTGTGCATATGGCCAGCCCATCGGGACTGGTCCGGACTCCGCTTATCTTTGATCCTTGACCTTCTAATGTCCCCACAACGTCTCCCTTCAAGGTATCCCAAATGATGCAACCGAGGTTTATATAGCAGGTGTACATTAGTCTTCCTGAGACACTGAAATCTATAGACACAACGCCTCTGTCCTCAAAACAATTTGATAGAAGGGATATGGGAGTTCTCGGCGAACTGCTGCTACTGCTACCTCTCAGTTCAGTCGAGGCCAGATATGTTTGTTCCTTCTGTCTGGCTAGATTCCTTTCGTTGATGGAGTAAGTAGCGATAGGACAGTCTGCCCTCGTATCAAACAAGATTACCATACCCTCGTCGTTCCCAATGGCAATTGAGTTATTGTCTCTACAGTATTGGATGCAATTCACGTCTCGTTCATTAATGGCAAAATGTTGTATGGCAGCCGGCGATCTTGCATCCCAGAAATAAGTGTAGCCGTCAGACCCGCAGCTAGCGAAGATGTCTGACTTACCTTGCCTGGTTCTTGGGACACTCAGGGACAGGACATCTCCAAGATGACTGGAATATTCGCGGATACGCTTGGATTTGTTGATATCCCACAATGCACACGTCATATCCCCACTAGAGGTCACCACCTGGGGCTCGTCGATAAACTCTACACACGAGATATACCCGGTATGTCCTTTAAATATTGCTACAATTTGTTGATTGATAATCTCTGTAGTGGGAACCTTGTATATAGTGCAGTTATTGTTCAAACCCGCACTAGCAGCAAGCTTACCACTCGGTGACAGTGCAGCAGCAAGGACCCACTTGGATTCCAATGGAATGGCATGCTTTTTAAGCCCCGTATCGCTCTCCCAGACTATCATATAACCATCCTGACTGGCACTGAGTATTCTCCTGGAGTTACTACTCCATCTGAAGTCTGCAATTTTATTTGTATGACCCTTCAGTACACACAATGGCTTAATATTGAATCGATCCTTCTCCAGCTTGGGAACATCTTTGGCCATTTGGAACAGGTCTGTGTCCCGCTTCTTGGTCTTGATCCTGTCCAGCTGGGCATATATATCACGGGTCTCCAGCCTAGCAGTGTCAATCTGCCGCTGTATTTGCGATTTGTAAGTGTCATACTCCTCTACCGGTGTCTCTAAATATTGAGAAACAACATTTCCAGTAGCTAACGAATTCATAGCAGGGATTTTTTGTTGTTCTATATTTGTATTGTATTAATCAACATTTGTATAACTGCAATTGATAGAAAGAATGAGTCTCCATTATGTTGTGTTTTTTATAAGGGATACCATATATATAATTGCTCAAAATTGAACTTACAAGCCTCCCCAAACAAAACGTAATTATAAGGGTACGTGACTTGCATAACAAATACTATCATTGCTTCCTAATGTGCATAATGTCAACACAAGTTACGTCATAAAGCGTGGTTATAACTCCCTTTATTTCCGGGAAGTTGAGGCAATAATAATGAGGGAAAAGATACAAACGACATAGAAATTGATAAGTATTTACTGTTGTAGATGGGTACTGACCTTGTTGTCTTTTTTTTTTTTTTTTGCCTTTGTTGCTTTGTGTTCTATGAGGTTAGTATATGGTTTTGAGGTTTTAAGGTAGACTCTTCTTCAACGAAGAGTAGCATCACACTATCATCACACTATCTCAGCTGGATGAGGGAGCTAGTGTTAAGGGTACCAAGCAACAATGGAACTGAAATTCGAGGATGTATTCATTGCATTTTGTCCAAATTTCCGTCCCCATTGTTGGAATACGTGTGCTCGTGATTGTATACGTATTGGATATTATGGTTTACAACAAATCTATATTGTTGTGATAGGGGGTGAGAAAAAAAAAAAATATGTAAAAGTTATTCTATTATATGTTAATTATACAGGTATGTCTTGTTATTGATTGTCTCTTTTTGTATATGGCGACCACTCACTTCTTTTCACTTTCACGTTCAAGGAAGTCAGTCCACATTGCGACAAAACTCTCGGTTCTGGATGGAGCCTTCTTGTTTCCGTTATTATCTTGTTCGGCAGTAAATATCAACCCAGCTTGTCTCTTCTTGTCGTCGTCCCAGTTCAGGAAGTTGGACAAGAGTTCTAGGACCTCGAACTTTCTTGGATCAGCTCTTGGTATGGATACAAAGGATATCAGAAGGTTGGAGATCAGTTCCTTGTCCACGGACTCGGAGTCACTGGACTGTTTCAACATCGCCAGTGCTTTGGTCAAGTGTTCGTTGAGCACAATTGCCTCGTGACGAAGTTTGCCGATCTGCAGTGCGTGCTCTTTCGATTCCTTCTCGAATTTGTCCTTCAATGTCACATCCTCTTTCATCGTTTCCAGCTGTTTCTCCAAATCTTTGATTTTGTCAGTCTCTGCTTTCTTCTCGTCTATCACTTGGTCCAACTGAGCCCTTAGCGAGTGGATCTCCTTGTCCTTCTCCTCGAGTTTCTCTTTGCTCTTCTTGTCTGCGGCGTCGATCTGCAACTCCATGTCATTCAAGGTGTTTTGCAACTTGACTTTGTCGCTCTCCAGGTTCTCCAGGTTCTGCTTCAAGTCATCGTTCTCCTCCTTCATGTCCCCGAGATCCTGGTTGTTGTTGTCGATCACAACAAGCAACTCCTGCACTTGGGAAGCCAGCTGTTCCTTCTCCCTTTTGAGATGCTTGGTCTCGGACTTGGATATCTCGCTGTTGGCCTCCACCTGCTGCTCAAGCTCGTGTATCTGACGTTCATACTCCTTCAACTTCTCCGTGGCCCCTTCTTGTTCGTTCTCCAGACTCGACAACTCTTTGTTCAACGTGGATATGGTCTCCTCGAAATCCTTGCGCTCCCCGGTCAATTGGCCAACTTTGTTCTTCAAAGTAAGGTTCTGCGACTCGTACTCGCTCAGCTGTTCCTTCACCACTTCCAATTCCTGCTGAGCCTCCTTCATCTTGCTAAACAACGTCTTCATCGACGCAACCCGACTCACAAGAGTCTGGTACTGGCTCTGCAACTTATCACGCTCCTCCTTAATCTTTTCATAGCTCTCATCATCGTTCTCCTCCTTCAATTCTTCATCGTCTTTCTCCTTCTCCTCCTTCAATTCTTCATCGTCTTTCTCCTTCTCCTCCTTCAATTCTTCTACATCTTCCTTCATCTCCTGCTCTTCCTTCTCCAATTGGTGCATCTCAGCATCCACTTGCTCAACCTCTGGCACCGTCTCCTCTACTTTCTCCTCCACTTTCTCAGCCTTCTTGCCCTTCTTCTTACCCATTCTATTGAATTGTCTGCGATAACCTGAGGATACAGCAATACAATGTAATATTAGATAGCAATCACAGCAATACAATGTAATACAACAATCACAACAATGCAATGTAATATAGCAATCACTTATTCATCTCGTCTTGAGCCAGATCATTTTTTTTTTTCCAACAGCGCAAGCGAGAGAGACACCAGAAATAATTTTGCTGTTTGTTTGAAGAGAAGAGAGACTGTGATCGATTGAATTATCTCTTGCAAGGCTATCACAGCGACGACAACAGACAGACAGTAGTGTATACGGTACTTCTTGGATGGTGAATATTACTGATTTCTTTGGTGCGAAGGGGAAGGCCCCGAAGAGGAAGGCGGCAGTGTCGAAGACGGCACAGGCGAAGCCGGTGTCGAAGACGGCGTCTAAGACACAGGGGAATCCGGAGGTGATTGACTTGGATGACGATGATTTACTGGAGATAGATGTAGAGGAGACACCCAAGGAGAAGGAAGATGTGAAAATAGAGAAGTCAAAGGGAGAAACGAAACCCGAAGTTCAATCTCAACCAAAAGTTGAATCAAAACCAATAGTTCAATCTCAACCAAAAGTAGAATCAAAACCAATAGTTCAATCTCAACCTCTTACTGCTCAAGATGTGTTGGATACGATTCCTAGTGTTGATTTGGAGAATGTTCATGTGAAGGAAGGTGCTGGTTTTGATTTCAGGCGTGGGAACGGGAGTACGGATGGCGATGTTGATATTATGGATGCTGACGTGCCCGAGGGTCAACCCAATTGTCTGCTTGGTTTGACGTTTGTGTTTACTGGTACTCTTCCGACCATTGAGCGTGGTGCTGCTGAGAACTTGGCGAAGCGGTACGGTGGTCGTGTCACGAAAGCCATATCGAAGAAGACCTCAGTGGTGGTTCTTGGAGACGAGGCGGGCCCGAAGAAGTTGGAGAAGATTAAAGAATTGAAGATTAAGGCCATTGATGAGGACGGGTTTAAACAGTTGATTGCGGGTATGCCCGCGGAGGGTGGTGCTGGCGATGCCGCCGAAAAGGCCAAATTGAAACTGGAGGAACAAGAGAAGCAAGCCATGCGCGAGGTCCAGGAGATGGAGAAAGCCGAAAGAGAGAAAGAATTGAAACGTAAACGTGAACAGGCCAAGATGAGAAAGGCTGGCGATGTGCCAGTGAAAACAGAAGTCAGAGAGGAAGACAAATTGTGGACTGTCAAGTACGCTCCTACGAGTCTGCAGCAAATCTGCGGTAACAAGACAAGTGTGAACAAACTGAAAAATTGGTTGAGTAATTGGGAGGCTAACAAACAGAACGGGTTCAAGAACCCGGGAAGAGACGGCACAGGGATATATCGAGCCGCCATGCTGTACGGACCTCCCGGTATTGGTAAGACCACTGCGGCTCACCTGGTGGCCAAGGAGTTGGGATACGATGTCCTGGAACAAAACGCGTCTGATGTGCGTTCCAAGAGTCTGTTGAACAACGGTGTCAAGAACGCTCTTGATAATTTCTCAATTGTCGGCTTGTTGAAGAGCAACAACGGGCAGAACGATGGTTCAAACGGATCCAGGTTTGTTATTGTCATGGACGAGGTTGATGGTATGAGTGGTGGTGATAGAGGTGGTGTGGGTCAGTTGGCCCAGTTCTGCCGTAAAACATCTACGCCTCTAATCTTGATATGTAACGAGAGAACGTTACCAAAGATGAGACCCTTTGACAGGGTGTGCCTGGATATTCAGTTCAGAAGACCCGACGCTAACAGTGTGAAGGCAAGACTAATGACAATTGCTCTAAGAGAGAAATTCAAGCTTGATCCTAATATCATTGATAAGCTGGTACAGACCACCAGAGGTGATATCAGACAAATCATCAACTTATTGTCTACAGTTTCCAAAACAACAAAGACTATTAACCATGAAAATATTACTAATATTTCATCTGCATGGGAAAAGAACATTGCACTAAAACCATTTGACATTGCCCACAGACTGTTGGATGGTAGCATCTACACTGAACTAGGCTCTCAGAGGTTTACTTTGAACGAGAAAATCATGCTATATTTTGACGATTTTGACTTTGCGCCATTGATGATACAAGAGAACTATCTAAATACAAGACCTTCGGTATTGAAAAAGGGCCAAACACATTTACAAGCAGTTGCGGATGCCGCTGACAGTATATCTCAAGGTGACTTGGTAGAGAGAAAAATCCGCAGCAGTGAACAACTATGGAGTTTGCTGCCATTACATGCCGTTTTATCATCAGTTAGACCAGCATCCAAGGTCGCTGGACAAATGAGTGGTAGAATCAATTTTTCCTCATGGCTAGGCCAAAATTCTAAGATGGGTAAATATTACAGACTACTACAGGAATTGCAGTATCATACCAGATTAAGCACATCTGCCAACAAATTCAGCTTCAGAATGGAGTACATGCCAACTCTAAAGCGTAAACTATTGAACCCTTTAGTAAAAGATGGTGCCGATGCAATTGATGATATCATTAGTTTGTTAGACGAATATTATTTGACTAAAGAAGATTGGGACGTGATTATGGATTTCATGATCGGACCTGATGTCACAGAAGCTCAAATAAAGAAAATCCCAACAGCTGTCAAGAGTGGCTTTACCAGAAAATACAACAGTACAACACATCCAGTGGCAATCTACAGAACAGGTACTACTGTTGGCGTGTCATCGGGTTCAAAGGAGAGACCCGACTTCGAAGATGTTGTTGATGCAGATGACACTGTGCCCGCTAATGATGATGAGACACAAGACGATAATGATCTAAAGAAAGATAAGCTAATTAAACAAAAGGCAAAACCTAAGAAGAGAGCTGCTGCTGGCACAAAGGGTGCAGCAGCAAAAAAGAGAAAAACCAAAGCGTGAGCTGTGAAAAAAATGTCTATCTTATTTAGTTTTTTTTGTTTATATGTACTATACAAGCTTTTTAATGGTTTATACATGCAATTTTTAATATTTTACTCGAAAGTCGTTGTGTGAAAAGCGAGTGATAACCATTCATATAGTTTATTGAATAAAATCTTCGAAGCATTATTGTGACTAATGGAGTGATCTGAGTTCGGAAATATATGCATATCGTAATTTGAAACATCATTTCCATTCAATTTATCAACAAACGAGAGAGTATTCTCTACATGCACATTGTCATCTGAAGTACCATGTAATATGAATAATCGATTAATATTTTTGAAGGCAGATACATCTCTTACCTTTGAATTTTCATAACCCTCCTTGTTTGAATCAGGGGATTTCATGAATCTTTCAGTATATATAGAGTCATAACGTTTCCAGTCTGTTACGGGCGCAACTGCAATTGCGTACTTGAACAGTTTACCAGCATCAAGCTCGATTGTTTTCAATGTTGTGTACCCACCATAAGACCAGCCCCAGATCGCAATTTTGTTAGGGTTTATATGTTCTCTATTAACCTCAACATATTTTTCAACTGTTGAAATGACATCACGTGGCTCCCAGTATCCAAACTTCTTCTTGCCCCAAGACTTGAAATTCCAGCCTTTACCTCCTGTACCTCTTGGTTCGATTTGGAGCACAATGGTATCTAGTCCTTCAGCTACTGCTTGTTCAAATGCAACCTCAGACTTAGTATTATAAGTTCTCGAGCCGGGACCACCATATACACTCACTAGAATTGGATACTTCCTGTTTGGGTCAATTCTCGAAGGTTTTATTTCAATATAGTTAATTTCTACACCGTCATCTAGGATGACTGATTTGTAACTTGTCACTGGGAGATTATATGTTTCCAATGTAGTCTTCAATTTAGAGTCATCTGTTAAGGTCAATACGTTAGGGTTGTTCTCAGCGCTCCCAAAATCTAGCACATCAACCAATGCACCTGCCTTGACCGCCAATGGGTTAGGACCCAAGTATCTCATTTTTGCATATCTTCCACTCTTACTGATATCTGCTTCAAAATAGTTGAATTCTTGATTTGGATCTTGTAGAATGGCAATATGTTCTGGGTCAGGTTTCATAGAAATCTCAGCTGCATAAAGATGTTGTGACATTGGGTGAGCGCGGTTGGACAAATAGAACACTCTCATAGTTTCATATTCAAAACCAGCTATGCTCGAAACTTCCCAGTGTCCCTTTGTTAATTGAATAGGTGCGACATTTGATTCATGAATCTTTGGGAAGTAAAAAATATGATTGAAACCATGCTTATCAGGTAAGATATCTAGGTAACCGTATTCTTTGTTCACTTCACTTGGTGGGACTTCAATTATTTCACAGCTCTTCTCCACCCAGCCATCAAAAGAACTCATATGCATTTCTTGCATTAAATGAACCTTATTATGGTTGGTTTCATAAACCTTGGATTTAATAATATTTGACTCTCTATCAGCTACCTTGAAAAGGAATGAGTTTGATGAAATGAATTTACCATAATATACAATAGGAGACTTCAAGTCTTCATCTGTAGTTACTGAATACAGAACACCCTCCAGAAGATTAAAGTAAAATAGATCAATTTTAGGATTTGGAGTACCTGGTGTTGGATAATTCAGGAGTTCGATATCTCTAGTATTTTCATCAGTCACATATTCCAGTGGGTATTTGTCTACACCTGTATCATTAATCTTAGCAAAGATAAATTTAGAATCATCTGGAGCCCACCACATTGGGATCGTTGCGGATAAAACCTCTTCCTCATATATCCAATCACTGCGACCGTTGTATACATTAGCAGAACCATCGTGTGTAATTCTGCTGACTGATTTAACAGAGTTTGAAGGCAAAAAGTAAAGATCATTCTCGTGGTTGAAGTAGATGAAATTGAAGTGAGGAGAAAACAAGGCGTAGTATAGCCTCGTAGCCTTACCATGAGGACCTAAAGGTTTGATATCACCGGAATCAATTTCAAGCAACCAATAGAAAGCAGTGCTAGAGTGCCTGTTCTCCCGTACTAGGTCTGTAGATATTATAGCTTGCGTCAATTGGTAGTTGAATTGCACAGTAGAGACCGTGTGTTCCTCGCCATCATGTTTGAAGGTCGTTTTCCCTAGTATCTTCTTATAGTTTTTATCAAACAGCTGTTTCGCCACAAATTTAACTTCTCCGTGTTCTTGCTCAAGTGTGAAATATAGACCAGGGTCCTCTTGTTGGCTCTTTAGCCACTCTGGGGGCTCAATGAAATGGAACGTATCTTCCTTGATAGAGAAGTCACCAGCAAACACGTTCTCCAAATTAAACACATTCCTCCTATCGTGACTCCAGCTAGTACTACCATCCGTAGTGGTGTCCCCGTTGCCATTGCCATTGTTAACGCTGTGTTCATTGCCATTGCCAGCATTGGACCCGCCATTGCTCTTCCCTGTACTAACACCGTTGTTATGCAATACCAAAACACTGCCTAGCGTCGCTACTACAACAACACATAAGATGATATACGCCGTAAACCGCGTTCCACCAAATCTCCGGTGCAAATACCATTTACTCCACTGTCTCAACGCGTTATTATTATTATTATTGTTACTGTCACTCGATATTTCCCCACCATGGGCCTCGACATCCTCGAACCCAAAAGTCTCCGGCTCAACATCCACCATCTGGCTATTCTTCCTCCTGTGAGTGCGAGTGTCCATTCGTCTGCTTCGTGTATTGCTTGTTAGCTATTTATAAATCCGTTCCGGTATTTCACTTTTATTGGCAATACAAATTTCATTATTTTTTTTTTTTTTTTTTATTTGTGGTGTTCCAATGCTGATAAGACAGGACGGTATGCTATTGTGCAACTAAAAATATCACAGTGTTGCATAACAGTACAGTACAATATGACAGCATTTACAATATTGTAGTATCGCAATCTTGGATTGTTGTATCTTTAGCTGTGTTGTGTGTTGAGTCTCAATGGCACTGATACAGACTACGCTTTGTGCTGTGTGATGCATTTATAGGGATGCCAGTACTTGTATTTGTAGCCAGTGTTTCGATATGAGTAGTGTCGTACTTGTACTATTTACTATAATACAATAGGATATCTATGGAGTATGACGTTTGTTTGTTGTAGGCAGTGAGATGGCTCTGATAGAGCAATTTCAATGAAAACCACGACGTACCCATCTCCACAATTTGTCTACAAACTACCTTTGCAATATCTGTATTGTTGTATATTGTGTTGTAGTATATATATATTGTAACACAGTCAATGCAGTATATAGTATACTCTGTTCTATTGTAGTCTTATCATTACAATGCACCGACATGATACTATACAACAGTACACCAACATGACACTATATATATAAAATATAAAGACAACATTACAGTACGATCCACCGTGCTGCAACGTTGTAATGCTTGTTATCTCTTCGAACCTCCCACAAGGTTTCGTATGATTACTGGGCTGTCGTGATGTACGGAATAGCTTATTCTATTCTTCACTATATTTTAGTATTGAGTTATGTTATACATTGCAATATTGGATATTGATTTGTATTGGATACTGTAGTAGTTCATACGTTCGAGTATACATCATCAGGGTCTTCTTTGGAGTACATTTCATCAGGTTTTTCTTGCGAGTTGTGGCTCTGGGGTCTCCACAGGAACACGATCGAGCCTATGATTATAAACATCACCACGTCTGGTCCAAACAGTCTCAGCATACAGATAAGTGGGTAATTTCTGTCCTTTAGGGTGTACTCTTCTCTGCTGAGTATCAGATTTAGCGCCCGTAGATACATAAAATACCCGACAGTAGGGAGAATTATCAAGATAAAATGTAATTTCCAATATTTGATTAGCTTGTCGGTCAGAATTGCTCCTTTTAGCCTCCTATGGAATGGTAGAGTCAGCCTCCATAAGTAACACTTGCTTGCAAACGTGAAGATGCATATCAAGTTGATTTCATCGTAAGTGTCAATAAATATTAAAGGATGTATAATGCACGCCACTATAAACAAGATTTCAAGTACCTTGGGATTTTTGTTCATTGAACCTGCTGGGAGTGCCTCCACTACTTGAGATAAGAAGTGGGTTGCGACATTTATAAGATACATCTCACTCACAACAGTGAAGCAATCAGACGTTATCCTTACTGTGTTTGTGTATTTGGTAACAGTCATCTGGTAATTGAACCACTGTAATATCGTATTGACCGTCCTTAAGACTAAGAGCGTAAGATGAGTTTTGTTTGCATTTTGTCTATACTTCCAGGTGACGACGGTGTAAACAGCGAGGGCAACTACATGAGCAATGGCAAGCCACCAATACCCTATCGTCAAGAAGTAATCTGACACTGTCTCATCTCCGAAGTGATTCTTGAAATGGGCTACACCAGGGTGCTCAGACAGCACACAGTAGTACCCATTAGCTGTAATGTTGTAACGTGGTGTGGTGTTATTATCTGGCCGCAAAACGTAAGCTGAGAACTCATGGAGATGTTCGCGATGCACTTCTACATACGTGTGCCATTCTTCATGTTTGCACAAACCGAGATTGATTTTTTCGGGAGAACAATAAACAACATTGCTAAATGGATGCCTTGGAAGTCGTAGGTCAGAAACCGAAATCACTTCTTCAAGATAGTCATAATCTTCACTGTGCAATATCTGAACTGTTTTTGTACCTTCCTTGAGATCCGAGGCTTCGAAGTATATGTGGGAGTCTCCAACATGCTTCCCAGCTAGCATTGGCTCACATGCATAGTCCCATGTAGAGAGGTGTCTGGACACAGCAGCAGCAGTTGCAGAAAGCAACAGAACTTGTAGTAGATTCTTTATCATGATCAACAACCCTCTATGTAGCAAGAACCAGAGAAGTCTTATGATAGACTTGTGAATAAGAAGTTGAGTCTAAAATGTTCATTGTCGAGATAAGCAATGCACTTCTCTTTGTATATATATATGTCCAGAACGTCGAGAACCTGTGGCCTCTCTTCAAGTTAAGTGGTTCCACTAGGATTGCTATGGGTGTCGTGAGTATCGATAAAAAAACCACTACGTGTGCCCATCGCAGTTGGTGATGTTGTAGTTATTCGGGGTATGATAACGGTATATAGTGTAAGTGTATTATTGTATGACCACATGGTATCTACACACACACACACACACACACACACACCGCCGGTACCGGCGGTGTGTGTAAGAAGTGTACCAGACCACAACAACACAATACACTACAACAACACAACAATACAACAATACAATATATAATACTAGAACATAATACTATATAATACAGCAATACGGCAATACAATACAACACCGCAGTGTATGTATTCCGTACACCACGATCACCCAGAATCCATTCAGAGAAAACCGACGATAACATGAAAACCAAGGGGAAATTCCCACAGAAAACGGCGTACAGAAACCATCCATTTTCATGAAATGTGAGTGGACCCCTTTGGTGAAATTGTCAGTTTCATGAAATCCCAGAGAACCCGCTGTACAAAGCATGTCACAGACAGCACAGATACGAACCCCCCGAACCGTGGAACGACGACACAGTGCAACATTAACAGTTAATAGTGCAGTTAATAGTATATAGTATAGTTTGGTGTTATAGACCACTGCAACACACCCATGCGTATATACTATTTACATAATGCACAGTTGAGCAATGTAATAGTACATTATATAATATGGTGTAGTTGAATTGCATGAGTAGATAGTATATCGCACTACGTACTCCATGATTTCTCAGGGATACAGAGACCGCCATCTCTTAGTGATGGGGTGAAGAGGGGATTAACGGTGTGTGTAATAGAATATCGTTGTACATGTGGAGTGGTTGTAGAGTCGGGAAGGAACAAGCTTATATGTATATATTATTGTATTACTATACACACACACACACACACACCGCCATGGCGGTGTGTGTGTGTGTAGTAGTAGTAGTAGTAGTAGTACGTATATATTATATCATACATCAAATGCAATGTAACAATACCAGTATTAAAATAAATGCAATATACTGTTATGCAACACTTGTCATTTTATTCAATACCGCCATTCGATTCTCGATGGACGCACTATTTTGGTCTTTCGTGATTGTGGTCCCCGGGGACTCGGAGGAGGGGGGACTCACAAAGAGAGAGACAGAGACAGAGAGAGAGAGAAAAAAAAAATTTAACGCCAAAGGATTTAAATTCATTCAAGAAGATACACAAGAGAGTCCTCATATTTGGAATAAGGAAAGGTAACGGTGAAAAGGAATATAAAGAACAATGAAGGCGAGTGAGTTTCCTCTGGCGGACGTTGCTGTTCCGTACAAGTATAGGCTCAGAGGGAAGCGTGGGAGAGACGATGATTCTGGACGCAGTCACAAGCGGATGAAGATCGATCAGGATGTGTCTATTGGGGCTGTTGCGACGCCTACGCCTAATGCGACGAACAACATCGATATGTCTAATACGCCGGAGGTTGATATGGTTGTTACTCCGCTGGAAGCGAAGACAGAGAGTATTACGAGTGTTTGTGTGAGTGGGAATGAGAGTGTTGGAGTTAGTGCGACAGTGGGGAGCGGTACGGCGGGTAGTGCTATGGATATATCCACGTCGTCGAAGAACAGTGCGAAGAATACGTCTTCCAACAACAATAACAACAATAATAATACTGGCGTTGGTGGGAGTGTCGGAAACAACAACAACAACAACAATGAGATGTCTGTGATGGAGGTGAGTGAAGTTGTGTTAGATGACGGAGCGTTGCCGTTGTCGCCGATTGCGTCCACACCTGGGGTCGGATCGCCGATTTTGAAGCCACTGGATATGTTAGAGGAGGTGAAAACGCAGGAGAAAGTGGAAACTGAGAGATTGATGAGTGTGATCAAGGCCAAACTCGGCGACGTGAACGTGAACCATCTCGTGTACACACTATTGTCTACCATGCACAGGAGTGAACTGTCTGATATCTCTACTTTGTTGAGAGACAACTTAAAGAGAGATTTCATCACATCACTGCCATTGGAGATCTCAATGAAAATCTTGAGTAAACTCCCCTTTGAATCTGTCCATAGCTGTATGCAGGTGTGCAAGAGCTGGAATACTCTGATCAACGGTACACCTGCACTTTGGAAACATCTGCTGCTCTCAGAGAGTTTTGTCTCCAAGGATGCGTTTGATAAGAGGTACCCTATCGAAAACAATGCTCTACTGCCTCCACACGACAACGACTCCAGATATAGGAAGGACTTCCTGGAGAACTGCAGAATCCTGCAAAATTGGTATAACCCAAACTTCATACCGCAGAGAACCACCCTCAAAGGTCACATGACGAGCGTAGTCACATGTCTCCAGTTCGAGGACAATTATGTTATCACTGGTGCCGATGACAAGATGATCAGAGTCTATGATTCTGTGACGAAGAAATTTTTGTTGGAGCTCAGTGGCCATGATGGTGGTGTATGGGCGTTGAAGTACGCGGGGAACGGAATCTTGGTTAGCGGGTCTACCGATAGAAGCGTTCGGATCTGGAACATTGAGTTAGGAAAATGTACACACGTCTTCAAAGGTCACACATCCACAGTCCGTTGTCTCGATATTGTCGAGTATGAAGGGATAAAATATGTGGTTACTGGTTCCAGAGACAACACTTTACATATTTGGAAACTACCTCAGGTTTCTGGAAGTGCAGATGACAACATGCCAAATATATATAACAGCAATGGTCCATTGTTTTATCATAGCCCCGAGGAAAACCCATATTTTGTGGGTGTTCTGAGAGGACACATTGCCTCTGTGAGAACTGTGTCTGGACACGGCAGAATCGTCATTAGTGGATCCTACGATAACAATTTGATCGTTTGGGACATAATACAAATGAAATGCTTATACATTCTGATGGGTCACTCTGATCGAATATATTCAACGATTTACGACCACAAGAGAAACAGGTGTATATCTGCTAGTATGGACTCAACTATCAAGATCTGGGACTTGCAAAACATCTGGAATAACGGAGAATGTGTTAATGTCACCAACGCAGCTGTCCCATGCACGAAAATATGTGGACCAATGACTACCCTGCAGGGACACACGGCTCTAGTCGGCCTCTTGAAGCTATCAGATAGGTTCCTTGTCAGTGCCGCGGCCGATGGGTCGCTACGCGGCTGGGACTCCGTTGACTACTCTCGCAAGTTCTCATACCACCACAACAACCTCAGTGCAATCACTACCTTCTACATGACTGATAACATTCTTGTAAGTGGTTCAGAAGGCCAGTTCAACATCTACAATTTGAGAACTGGTAAATTGGTACATTCAAATATACTGAGTGACGCAGACCAGATATGGTCTGTTAACTTCAAGGGAAGTGTCCTAGTTGCCGCAGTTGAGAAGGACGGACAAAGTTTTGTTGAGATTTTAGACTTCTCAAAGAGAGGTCAATTGGTCCAACCAACTATCCGCGAAAACAACTCGGAGTCGTCATCGGTGTCTAACTCATCGTTGTTGTCCTCTAACCAATCGGATTACTTGAGACCAGATAGCACCGACAGTGCATACACCATCAGCTCAAACGCTATTGCAAGCTCATCGGAATAATAACAAAACTAAAAAAAAACATAATCCTCCCGGCTTAGCTTACAATTGTAATAAACGAATACTTAATTAATCACCCACAAAAAAAAAAAACACAAAAAAAAAAGAAATCCAAAGAGATTGTTATATATATATTATAAGTTGTATAGATTGATACAATACATACCCAATAAGGAATCAAAACGAATATGGAATTGAAAATATCCAGACTAAACAATATACAATATGCAAAAAATCGGTATATATTGCAGTGATAACAATGTACTACAGAATTTTCTGAGCGTGAAAAAAAAAATTCCTCGATGCCCAATGCGAGCAAAAGAAAAAAAAAAATTTCAAAAATTTTAACTATTAAAGGAAATGTGTCTGCTTTACTTTAGTTTCTTGCCACCAGTGTGATATATTTTAGAGCTGTAGTTTGCACCATTGAACAGTATTAACAACTGTTATTTGCATTATTGACTGACACTATTGTAAAGAAGAAGTAATACTCTGTGGTTTTTCAACAATTACTATAGAACTGACACTTTAAAAATACTTTTTGTGTGTGTGTTGCATTGTTCATTCTAAAATAATGACATCCTCGAGGCTAAGTGTTAGTGCTGAGGAGAGTAAGCGTAAGAGGCAGAAGGTTTCAGATTCAAAAGTCGAAGTAGTTGGAAAACTGAGAGATGATCCTGTTTTGGAAGGTAGATTGAAGTACTATAATCTGGACTATGATCCCGATGTCAATGCACATATGAGAAATATCTATGATCCCAGCTCTCGATTTTTCAGTAGGTCAATTGAGCCTAAGTTTCCCGTAATTGAGACACTTCCGTACTCTATTGAGAGCCATATGGATCAGGCTCGGTATCTGTGTCATGTTGTGTTCAATTTGTATTTGTCCATCACATCTCTGGATATTCAAGGTCTTATATCAATTAACAGCAAGGATTTAGCGGCACTTAGAGACGAAGTTGACAGCTTAGTGCTTCAGACAGATTTGTTCAGAATTTCTCCTACCACTAGTGAGTCTGAGTCCCACTCTAATGACATTGGTGATTTCGATGAAACAGAAGACCTAGAAGAACAACTCGATGATGAGTATGTGGATATTGGTGGTCCTGACTTTAATGCCACCGGTAAAATTACAAGCAAATCTGGAAATATTATTAACGTCAACTACTGGACTAATGAATTGAAGAATTGTATGCATTTCGATTTTCCATTAAGTCTTCGGAAATCACTGGCGAAGGTTTACTACTATTTGGCTTTGGTACAAGGCCAAAAGATTTATAGACAGCTACATGTATCGATGTTTGAGACGCTGGTTAATACCGATGATGAAGGTACCAATTTTACTGAACTATTAATAGAAAAAGAACTGGTTTTAGATCATCAACTGATGTTTGATTTTCTTAAGGAGTTTCTGCCATACCCA
The DNA here is from genome assembly GCA_030571395.1 of Nakaseomyces sp. UFMG-CM-Y6046. Taxonomy (NCBI): domain Eukaryota; kingdom Fungi; phylum Ascomycota; class Saccharomycetes; order Saccharomycetales; family Saccharomycetaceae; genus Nakaseomyces; species Nakaseomyces sp. UFMG-CM-Y6046. Next base: position 53,993 of record JAJLXT010000059.1, on the reverse strand, counting down.
GATTCGGACTTTGTCAGATATGAGTTAACCTCCAAGGATGATCTATTTCTATTCAGATTGCTTCTAAGGTTGGCACATGCTGCAAAACCCTTCTATAATAGAGAAATGACCACATTATTAGCAACTATTATGGGTGAATTGCTTTCTAGTTTGGCACCTTCAACAATGTCTACAATTCTTCCAATTGTCACCTCTTTTCTCCCATACCAATACAATAAGGGCTCTAATATTATTGAATATTTCTCGTTCTTCTTCAGTATGTGGAGTTCAGTAAGTGCTAACGTTGCAATTGATACTCATATGTATGACTTAGTTGGTAATGTTGCTCAGAATGTTCATAACCTAATAATGAACAAAAGCGATGATCTAACAACTGAAGTTACCTTCGGTGAATTTGGCATTCTAACAAGTGAGCAAGCAGCATTCATGTTTAATAGATTGCAAGGACATTTGAGGAGTGACGGACAAATACATTCATATTCTAGAACAGTACGTCCTTTCGTTTACATGATCAATGGTAGCTCGCCAGAAAGTTATTTATTATATTTGAAAAAATTAGCAAAATCCATTGAAACATTTATTCATCCTTCAAACAGTGGGTTTTGGACTAAACCAATCTCTAAATTCATTCATGGCTTTATCAAAATGTATCATGGAAGAGTGTATAAGGAAAAGAAAATGATTGAGAAATCACAACCATTTGATGCTATGTTGACACCTGAATGTCATGAACAAATTGTCAATATATTTCTGAAGCTGATTAAGATTGGTTCCCAAAATAAAAATTCTGATATAACCAACTCTTATATTTCATCTTTAGCCTATCTGTTAGATGTTAGACCTCCTAATAGTGCCAAAATATTTGAGAGTGTCCTTGTTGATTTATACGACTCGTTTGGGGGTGAATTTGTTAATTCAAGGCATAGAATTATAGCCTCCTTGAAGCAATTTACAAGGGTAGTAAGATTTATGACGCTTGATAAGATTTACCGGACACATATTACTAATATATTACTCACTTTAGTCACTAAGATTGACATGAATGATGTCCAACTGACTAGTAATATTGTTAATGGTATTGTTTCAATCATTTCATATATACCGTTGAAGACGTATGAATCAAACGATGAGTTTTTGGCATTCGAATCACATACATTACCATTCATCGAACAGCATTATTTCCATCTTAGAAGTTCTAATAATGGTGAAGAGTTTCAATACGACGAAGAATTTTTAGACAAAGCATTCAAAGCATCGACTACAATATTTGAAAGTATTTTGAAAATTTATGTTGACAAAATATACCAGTTGGTTGATGTTGATCTTGAAGATGGTTTAGTAACAAAACTGAACCAGACCACAATGATAATGCAAGAATCTATGGACAATAAGGTTTTTGCCTACTATGCTGACTTGATGATTCGTACATTCTGGGATAATGATTCATTTAAAGAGAAAAATCCAAATTATGAAATAATAACAATACCATTGGCAGCCATCGTTAAAAGGGAGTGTAATAGAAGTAAATCATTTATTTTAGCATTAATGAATAATGTCCGTTTGCAAATTGAAAGAGGTGCTGGATCTATTAGAAGTGTTTCGGAAATTCAGCATAGAGATGTCAAATTAGTGCTTTATTTAAGTACATTAAATGATGTGCTAAGACAAGCCCGAACTACTATATTAGATTACAGCACTGAACTTCTTGAATTCTTCTATTTCATTTTTGAAGAAATCACCAATCCACCACTAGATGTTATTACATCTATTCTGCTTCACAACACTTTATCCTCATTAACCACTACTGAATTAGTTGATACTAAACTTTTTTCTGAAAATAGTAAACTCAGTGTTGAAGAAATGTGGGGTGGCCTACAGTTTGATGAAAGGAAGTATGAATCGGAAAATATCAATTTCAAATGGCATGTTCCATCAAAAGATGAAATTGACCTTGCTATATCATTTGTTAAGGAAATGGTGAAATATTGTGTTACTGCAGTGGATAAGCTACAAGAAACCCCATCTAATGATACCCTTTATAGTGATAAAGTTCAGAAATATGTTCTAGTAATAACACATGCACTATCCGGCTCCAGTTTGTTATTTGATCCAGATTTTAACAGGCACTCATTGAATAATGTTGGATGGAAGTATTTTGATGAAAAACTTGCAATGTTTCAGAACCAGCAAGATGATTCTAAGGAACAAACGAAAGAAATAAGCGTAGAACCACAAGAATCAAGATCTGTAAAATTTGAGACTGAAAATATCGAAAAGATTGAATACAAGGGTGAAGAATCGGATTTGATTTTAGAAGATTACAACAATTCTGAAAGACCATCTGGACCAGGTACACCTGGTATGTCATTCGAAGGAAAGTCTCATATACCGGCATCAGATAGTGGTTTTAGGGAAATTGATATTTACAGAAGTAATTATTATTTCGGTAATACCGAAGAAGAAAGATTTGAAAACCCACAATATTTGCATATACACCATGTTAGATCTGAAATTGGTAAATTTTTCCATAGACTCTATCTTTTCTTAACAAAAAATTTTGAAAATAATACCAATATGTTTCAAATTCTATTGCATGGTATGAAGGTTTGGTTTGCCGATGTGGGTAGAGAGGTTATCTTTAACGAGGAACCCAGTGCCTGTCTGGATTTAGATTTTCTGGAAAATATTCAATCTCTAGCTCATTTAGATGAACCATTTACCAGAACTTGCTTTGCGGTAAAGTCTGATTATTTCCATCAAAGTCGTGTTTTACTACATTCTACGACTAGAATTCCATCCCAGTTAGAAAATTTGTTGTTGCGTGATATTATTAATTTATCGATTTCGATATACCCTGACATTTTTACATCAGCACAGACTACCTTAGTTTATTGTATGAAACAATTAATAGGGTCATACGGGACTGTCATAAACGTTATTTTAGATGCCTTGAGCAAGGCATTAGAAGCTAATGATAAAATGAAGGTAGATGTGATCTTAAAACTACTTCTGGTGAAAAAGATATATAGAAAATTGATGACAGATTACAAAAACTTAGAGAGAATTTTGTTTTTACTAATTGAATGTTGTAAAATCAATGAGTTTGAAATTGCAGTGTATGCTGAACAGTTTTTGTTGTCGATTGGCAAGGGAGTTAAAATTCCTTCAAGCGTGTGTGTTATTGATAAGAATGCTTATGAACCAATAACCCCGCCAGAATCTTTGGTAGACCTTCAGACTCAGGCAATCCGCCTTGCGAAGGAGAAAAAGAGAAACTCTTATCTTGATTTGTTGATCAACCTTCAAGACAAATTTGTCTTATATTTAAACCAACATGATGATATTGGTTGGAAAATTCCAATGTTTGTTGTTCAGTATATCACAAAACTACAATCAAGTTTGGAAATCCAGCCAGATGGTAAGTTCATTGATATCATTTTGCAACAGACTGAAACTAAGCATCCTCAAATGATTCATCTAGTGATTAAATCTATCTTGGGTGTTGCCAATAAAATTTTATCAATGTCTGATTACAAACATGACATCTCGAAAGCATACAAAAGTACATTTGACCCAGAATATATTGGTACTATAGAGACAGACAAATTAACTAGTGGGGATGAATTTTCTGCTGAATGCAATAATTTCCAAAACCCAAATTATTTTATTGATTCCAGATCATACGTTGGCTGGTTGTCGTGGGGTAGACCTATGAAGGTTGTTAAGCCAGGGAACATCAAGATTTCACTGGACACCTCTGAAGTAGATATGTTGAAGAATATTGGTGCCCTTATCACTAAAAATTGGATCAAGGATGTTTGTACTCACCTGGTTCATGATAATGAAAATCGTGGAGTTTTCAGTAGCGGAAATGTTTCTTTCTTTTCATTTGTTTTATTATTGATTGAAAAGAACTATTGTTCGATGGATATCAAAGATATATTTGATCTATGTGAAGGTATTTATAACACAACTGACAAACCTGCTATGATCATGGCTGTTGAAATAGTAGCTGGTTTGGTCACCGGTACTAAATATATGAACACAGAGATGCAAAGTCAAAGGGATAAGTTCATCGAAGGTTTCCTAAAACAAAAGTTAGGTTCTGAATTGAATCATGATGCCTTTGAGATTTGGAGCACCTTGACTTGGTGGTTACCAACTGTTGTTGATATTAGAAGGTGCCCTCCAGTTTACGAAATATTTAGTAAATTTACCGATAGTTTGAACTCGAATTCAGATGCCGCAACTGACCAAGTATTTAAGATTCAAATGTACAGAAGTATCCTTGTTGGACTCGAGTATAGAACTCCAAATACTGATAGGGAGTTTTCAAGATTGGTGTTCGATCATCCATATGAACATGTCAGAGAATCCATTGCAAAATTATTTGCCACATTGGTCCAGAATAAGAGCTCGCCATCTTATTCTTCTCCTGAAAAACTAGTGGAAGCTAACAATAACAACACTCGCGGCTTGGGGGTTCCATTAAAGTTGATATCAAAAGAATTAGATAGCTTTATTAGAAATCAATTTCACGAACTAAATCAAGAGTTCGAAAAACTTGATCCAAATTTGACTGTCCAAGCGTTACTAAAAACTAGGTATTATTACATTGCTTCTACACTGTACTATTGGATTAGGGAAATGGCAAGGGGCCCTAACCGAGTATTATTGATTCCTTACATTGTCGAGTTAGTTCTTCCATTTTTGGTTTCTTTGATTAGACAGAAGGAATTAAGTAAACTATCTGGTTTGGAATTGAGAAAACTTTATGTTGGTCTTGCATATATGCCATTTAGAAAGGAAAATTTGGAAGGTATTGTGAATATGGTGTGTGTGGAGAAACAGCATGAGTCATCGTACTTACTACAAATCCAGCTTGGATTTGTACAGCATTTCTTTTCCAATCAATTGTTGCAGCTAACAAGTGGTGAAAGAGATCAAATTCTGAATTTTGTAACTAATAATCTTTACGACACTGATTTTGTTGAAGTTAGAATTAAAGCCAGTGCAGTAATGTCTGATATTGTTCATCATTTAAGACAACAAGACCTGGAAGCACTGATCAAAAAGTTCGAGGATGGTCTAGGTGCTCATTCGTGGGAGAAGAAGAGGGAGTTATCCAAGAACGATCCAATTATCCATGGTCACATTTTGGGACTGGGGTCTGTTATTTCAGCGTTCCCATATGTTTTCCCACTTCCACAATGGATTCCTAAGCAGTTAAGCACGATATCATCTTGGGCAAGAACAAGTGGTATTTCGGGAATAGCAGCCAAAAACACAATCAATGAATTCAAAAAGGTTCGTGCAGATACTTGGCAATTCGACAGACTGTCGTTCACATCTGAGGAACTTGAAGATTTGGAAGGTGTGTTGTGGAGAAGTTATTACGCATAAAAAAAATCAGTTATTCAAGAACAAGAAAAGATAAATACAATCCATCCTTTTTTTTTTATTCATTTTTATTCTTCTGCATTAATCATTATTATATAGAATTGATAGATTTTTCTTTTTCCTGTTTTTACTGATTTAAATCAGTTGATTATTACATCTATACGTCAACTAGTTGGTATAATATCAATTCTATAATATATATATATACCTATTTCAACTTTTATGTAATATAATGATTTATGTTTTGCTGGGTCCGAATGATTTGCTGCCAAAATGGAAAAAAGCTCGAAATAAGGACAAAAAAAAAATTAGAACATGAAATGAAATTTAAGAGGGCTGGGTCATTTTGAAAACTTTGATATTCAAGAAGCAAAAGGGGACTAGTGAAACAGATCAGAATAGCAGTTTCTTACACAGACCAGAACCTCTTTAGAGACCAAGTGTGTATTATCAATTTGTATTGATTTCTCTGATGGTTAAAGAATCGACGAAATACGGGAGAACATACACGCCGGTGTACTCTCAAATATCGACTAACAGATTGATGAACGACAGTTATACAGTCTTCAGCAAGCGCAGAAACTTGAGAAATACATCTGGTGTTTCCAAGAATACGAGAAGTGTATCAAACCATATGGAGTCAGCCAATCAAGGTAGTGCAGGCAGGGCTGCAAAGATAATACGTTGGATCAGCAAGATAGTATCTCCCACAGTACATGGCAATGAAAATACAGACGATGATGTATCAGAGAACACAGTTGAACCACAAGAGGTTTCTCCACAGGACAGTATCAACATCAATCCAAATAACAGGAAGAAGAGGACGATAACAAATAATAGAAATACCTTCAATTACTCAAACAAATCGAGGAAAACTAATGGTTCCGATATCAGCTTTTCAGAATCTTCAGATAACAGTATTCTTCCAAAACAATTAACATTTTCAAAACATCCGTTTGGATGGAGTGATTGGAAGACTAGTTTACCAAGTGATAGCGATAAAACCATGCAGGAGAGCTCTAAGAAAATGTCACATTACGGTACTTCATTCAATAGACCATCGAAACGGAGATATGGAAGGAACAGAGGGTTTGGTGGTTTGACAAAGTCTGAAACAGCAAGGGAACTTGAATACTTAAGAAAGCTTTATAATGGTGAATATGAAATGCCAGAGACAGTAAGAGCTGAGAGGGAAAGACAACTAGAACTGCTGGAAGAAGACAAGAAGGTCGATAAGAATATAAAAAATTCCATATGGGAACTTTCAAACAGAATCAGCTCGGTATTCCGGGCTAACTTTCCTTCCACAACAGATAACGACCTATCTATTATTGAAGTCAAGAAAATAGATCCTTTAGAAAAGAAAAGGAAAGATTTCGAGAGACAGAAAATTAGGTTTGACAAGTCTAAGATTCTGTTTGAAGAAGAACATAAGAGGTACAAGAAATTACAGGAGGAAAGAAGGCGGATTCAGCTTGATGCCAGAAAAACGGATCAGAACAAAACTTTGGTTCCCAAACTTTCTGGAGAGGCAGTTAATGAAGTTCAAAAGGTACTTAAAAGAAACGATAATGGTTTGTTAATGAATAGGGATAACCTCGAAATCCATGTCAGGGACTTCAAGACTTTAGGTAAGACTAGGTGGCTAAACGATACCATTATAGAATTTTTCATGAAAACGATTGAGAAACAAAACGAAGCTACAGTGGCATTCAACTCGTTTTTTTACACAACATTATCGGAAAGAGGCTACCAGGGAGTCAGGAGATGGATGAAAAGAAAGAAGAAGCAGATTGCAAAACTGGACAAAATTTTTGTTCCAGTGAACTTAAACCAGTCACATTGGGCATTGGGACTTATAGACATTAAGAACAAAAGGATTGTATTTACGGACTCTCTTTCCAATGGTCCTAACGCTATGAGTTTTGCAATTTTAGCTGACTTGAAAAATTATGTCATTGAGGAAAGTCAAAAGGAACTCGGAGAAGATTTCGAATTAGTTCATCTGCAGTGTCCACAGCAACCTAATGGGTATGATTGTGGCATTTATGTCTGTATGAACACCTTATATCTCAGTAAGGACCGCAATGCGATTTACGAGTACGACGAAGCTGTTCAAATGAGGACGTATATCGGACATTTGATCCTATCGGATGCATTAAAATAACATGAAGCCTATTCAGCTGCAGAAGCAAAAAAAAAAAATATGTAACAGTAAATATAAATAAATATGTAATCATTTCAAATTATTATTGGTATTTACACTATATAGTATCAATGAGATATTAATAACAATTTTTTTTTTCCCTTAGGAAAGTAAACGAAACATGGTTGATGGACACTGGTGATGACGAGGAGGTAATACCAATTAAGGTATATGATTTATGACTGAGGAAGAAAATAGAAAAAAAAAAAATTAATGAACTGCCTCCTTCTCCTTTTCCTTAACTATTTTTGGATCCTTTTCGTGATCCAGTCCGAGTCCGTCTTGTTTCTCTTTAACCTCTTCTAGTTCTTCAGATGTTTCCTTACTTCCCACCCCAGATGCTTCTTTACTATTGTCATGGGACGTTTCGTGATCAGTTTCCTTCTCTCCCACCTGATCCATCACTTTTTCTCCTGATATAATGTCTTTATGGCTTCCAGCCTCGCCATCCTTTGTTTCAGGTGCGATCTTCAAGTCCTTAATCTCAGAAATGATCTCTTCCACCTCATGTTCCTCATGGATCTTGTCGCTGTCTACCAGCTTCTGTAGTTCCGCGGCCCACCCTAGTTCTGTAGCCAGCTCATCAGCGAAATCATCCGTAAGTTTAGCGCACTTCACATCGAGCTCTCTTGGCGAGTTTCTGAAGTCCCCCACCACTTCCAAGTTACACAGCACCCTTCTGACGCCCTTGGGGATCTCTTCTGGCAGCGAGGCAAAGGGGTAAACCGTGAGTGAGGTACCAGCCACAACAACTAGGTTTTCTTTCCCGCTTGCGCCACCGAGCCACTCTTGGTCTGCGTCCCAATCGTCAAAGAACTCCAATGGCAAGTTCTCACCAAAGAAGACGATTTTAGGCTTGATGAGACCGTCGCAGTCCCCGCACCGCACGTAGTCGAATTTTTGAGGGTCATTGTGCGGGTCTTGTATGTACTGTGCGAACTTGTTCAAGGTCTCCTTGAAATACTCGAGTGGGTAGTCCCTCTCACACTCGATGCAGTGGTTCATGGCAAAACTGCCGTGCGCCTCCACTATATACCGGGGGTCTATCCCGGCCTCCCTTTCCAAGGTATCAATATTCTGTGTGTATATACGGTGCAACTTCTCCTTCTGCTGAAACAGCCGCATCAAGTAGTGAAACTTGGAAGGCTTGAAGTTGCCAGGGTACAGTTCATTAGCGAGCAGGTAAAACGGCTGTGGGTTGTTCTGGTAGTAGTCTATATCAAACACGGCCTCGGCATAGGGCAAGTTCAATCTAGACAAGTTGTGGTACAGCCCTGTCTTTGGAGACCTGAAATCAGGGATACCACTAGAGGTAGAAATACCAGCACCTACCATAAATATCACTTTACCATCAGGATATTTCCTAATATGGTCAGCAATGAGCTTAATCTGATCTAACATCGTCCTGAAGCACTGAAAAAAACAGACAAACAAATCCGGAAAACTTTCCAGTTACCTTGTTTTTGCTATTATTTTATCAAGTATTAGAAAAAATAAAAACGATTTACACTATCCACTTATATACTAAATTAAAATTTTAAAGTACGTAAGCAAGAGAGAGAATTTTTTTTTTAATTAAGGCCCTTCCCTTCATGGTTTGTAATATTACGAAGAGTTATTCCGGATTCTCGGGCACCACAGAATATCACGTACAACTGTAAATTATTACCAAGGATCAACCGGAAAAACCCAGAAAAAAACAAACTATTTTTAGAAATTGAAGGGGAAAAAATCCGCTGGGGGCCCCCGGCCGTTGGCAACCTGGGATTTCTAGGAGAGAGTGGGTTGCTACGGGTATTTCTCTCACCTCTTGCTAAATACTTAGCAACGGTTGCAAACAAGAGAAAAAAAAAAAAAAAGGATTAACAGCCGTGGACACTGGGAAGAGAGAAAAAAAAAATAAATATCGACCTCGGTGAGGATTGAACTCACGATCTTGCGATTAACAGTCGCACGCCTTAACCAGCTTGGCCACGAAGTCGTAATTCGTTGGAAATTTCTGCATTCTTTGCTGTAACACATGATACAAATACACCTGATCCTCTCTCTCTCTCTCTCTCTTCCCGTGTATAAAGCCATCATGTGTTAGAAAAATTGTACAAAATGTAGAATGTTACAAAAGAAAAAACACCAGCAAAACAACAAAACTGTGTATCAAAGAAACAAAAATTGTTGAATATTATGTTGTATGTTGTTGTATGTTGTTGTATGTTGTTGTATGTTGAAATACATATTGTTGGAACGTATTGTTTCATCCTCTCAGGAACACGTAATATGTACCTGATTAACATATAAAAAAAAAAAAGCAGCCACTCTCCCCCCCACTCGATTGTTCCAGGGACAAAGTTAACAATGGATAAGACGGAAGAATTGGTAAAATCTGAAACATCTCAATTGTTGCATTTACAAAAATACTCCACTCACTCCATCTCTCACACACACACTCTGTCTGTGACTATAAATCTGCATGTCCTTTACCTGCTCTCCAACTCCAACTCCAACTTCCACCCCCACCTTTTCCCAATTCTATTTTTATTTCCTTATCAGGTAAAGAGCACTTTGATTTCCTAGAAGAAAAGAAGAAAGTGATTCTCAATTTGCAGTCTTTTTTCATCTTGCCAATCCTCCTTCGTGGGGGTTGGTGAAAAGAAGACTCTCTTTCTCCCTCCGTCTCCGTCTCCGTCCCAGTACTGCCCTCCCCCCCCTTTTTGGGAAACTCAACCGTAAATCATAGTTCCCCGTTTGGGAAATTTTAATCATTTTTTTTTTCTATTTCTATTCTATTTTTTTTTTTTTCTTTTCCGCTGCACGGAACAATTACAAAAAAAAAAATAAAAGAGAGAGCAGTTTGCCTTATTTCTATTCTCTGCAGGATGTTCTGCGCATTATTTCCGTTTCCTGTTTCCCAAATTGGTCTTTGTTGATCCGCGTGAAATTTTTTTGTCCCAATTTGAGACATATACTCAGAAACAAACGTAGCACACACACACAACTGTATTTTTTATTTGGTAATAAAACGTTGTGTGTGCGCATAGGAAAGGAATAAAGGACCCTTAACTAGACAACGGCGCAGGAGTGCAACGCGAAAACCCGGAATAATTAATTTTTCTTAGAACATTTTTCTAATTTATTACAGAAAAACCAAAGGAGGTGGGGGGAGTCCTCCCCGTATAAGTAAAGTACTTTTTCAATTTAGAAAAAAAAAAGGAGTTCGAAGTTCGAAGAAAAAAAGGAATTTTTTTATATAAAAAGAACAATTTCTTCTTTTTTTTCTATTCCCAATTCATAACAAGTGATATAAAAGAATTAGAAGAAATAAATTGAAAAAGAATAAAAAAAAGTATACACATGATGAGTAATATAGAGCAACCTCAGCCCGTGCAGTATGGGGAGTACGAGGATATGAGGGATTTGCACACGCCGATGGTTATGACTCCCGTGAATGGGCTCATAACGAACAATAATGTTAACGGTTCTTTGAATTTCAAGGGAGGCAAGCCTCTTGTGACGCCGCACTTGCCACCTTATCTGATATCTTCGCGGACTAGGCAGAACAGTAACTCGTCGTTGGCCAGTTCTGTGTCGGATTTCCCTATGAGCGCGGGGTACTCGCTCAGACAGCAGGCTTTGTCGAACACGCCGCTCAACGGCAACAACAACAACAACAACAACAACGGGCAATTCACTCAGCAGTTCATTTCTTTGCTGATGGAGGCTTACCAGGTGATATCTATGGATCCTACGGTGACGCCGTTCGACAGTATGAACCCTCCTTCTGCTATTCTAAACCGTGTCGCGAAGCTGGCTATCGACACTGCTGCTGAGAGGGCTATTGACATCGGGTTCGAGAGAAACAACTGGCTGCTCACGTTGGTGAGACAGAGGCTATTGCAAGAGGTGCGTAAGGATGGGTATCTGTCTAGAAACGCGTCTTTGGCGTCTTTGCCACCAGCTGCCCCTATGTTTGAAATGATCAACAACAACAACAACAACAATGGCAATAACAACACGATGTTCCAGCCAGGTAACGATGGCTATGGTGTCGACTACTTCAACTACAATTTTGCTCAGTTGAGTCAGGCCTCGAACAACAACAACAACAACAACAACAACAATGTTAATTCAAACATTAGTGCTAACAATTTTGTTGGTACGCCCACTGGCGCTAACGACAACTTGAACTTGAACTTTCCAAACCCAAATGTAATAACCAGACAGCGCAGCAGCACTCTATCTCCACTGCCTTCGTCTATCAATATCGCCGAGGATTCAGGACTACTGATTCCAGATATTTTCAAGAGGCGAATGGAGTGTCTCAGAATGAAGAGATAAAAAAAAAACAAACGATTTTTTACATTTATTATTTAGATTGTTCTTGCCCAGTACTGCATTAGTTTTTTTTTGCTTCTTCATTTTATTTTGTTTTTTTTTTTTCTGTTATTACTAATAAATCATCACGAATAGTCCCAGCTCAGTATTCTGGAGTTGGACGAAAGAACATATCCAAATTCAAAAGATATATTCAAAAGTAACGAATATGAGGAAAAAATTGAAATAAACAATAATGTTTGTCTATTTCTTTTCTTCTACTGTCCCGTTCTTCAAAAAAAAAACAACACTATTCTCAGGACATTGATAAATATTGAAGAATAAAAAAGACACCAAAAAAAGCAAAACGACATTCTCTAACGACCTACCAACTAATAATGCTTATGACATTTTGATCTCAACACCCCACACCCCGCGCTATTCACCTGTAATTCTTATGATAACGACTTAAGAACCGGTATAATATAATTATTTTATTACGACCAAAAAAAAACAAACTTTTATTATTTTATTTTATTGTAACAAAAACCTTTTTTCTTCCATTTATTTCCTGAAGAAATAGTTATAACTTCGGACATGATATGTACTGGTTCTTTTAAAAAACCCAATCTAATTTGTATTTTAGAGCTCCTGCCTTTTTTATTGTTTTTTATTATTATGTTTTCCCTTTCTCATCGATGGCATACAACATGGCATTACCGTCAACGATACAACAATACCATAAACAATTATGTTTGAGATAATAGCTTATCTCAAATTGATAAGAAACCTTTTTTTTTTGTAAAAATAAAAGAATAAAAAAACCTTCATATACATAATACACACACATATATATATACAAAAAATAAAACCCAACAACTAAGAAATATACACCACAATGAATTATATAATCAATTGAGGCACAAACATTGCTTTTTTTTATTATTATTACTATACTGATTTCAACTGCAACATCCCCTTGACTTCGACTACCTGTTTTTTATTACTTTAAATAGCAAAAAAAAAAAAAAAAAGACACTGCAACAACAAAGGATTCAAGTTGCATGATGAGTCCAGTTCCTATGACTTGGGAATAAGTCAACGTCCATAAGAAAAAAAGAAAGAAAGGAAAAGAAATATCAGAGGTTTCGGTCTCCCAGTATGTTTCTACCCCGAAAAATTTATCTATTTTTACCTAAATTGGTTGTAACCTGGGACTGCAGCCAGAAAATGCATCAAATACGTAATTTAGAACAGAAAGGACATCCCTAAAATTGGGAACTGCCCACGTAATTCATTTCCTATCTAAAAAAACATTGATAAAGAAAATTGATAAATGTATTTACATTGAAATAGGGAAAAAAAGTATTTAACAGAGTTAAAAAAAAAAAGAAAGAAAGAAAGGAAAGAAGTGGTGTAGTTAATACCACAAAATAGTTGAATATATATGCATTTAAAGGGGAAAGAAGACGTAAATTGTACATGCACATGTACATGCACATGTAACGATATTCTAACATCTACTCCATAAGCTCCCTTCTTGGTTGTATAATTGGTTTTTCAAACATCGTATTTTTCTTAGAACCCCATTCTGGGCCTAGGATGCCGGCCTTTTGGAACAACCGTATCACGGTGTCACTTGGCTGTGCACCCACACCGATCCAGTACTTGGCTCTGTCGAAGTCCAGGGCAACATCTTTCGTGGCAACAGCTCCTTTTTTCACCTCATTACGCTTCAATGGCTTGGGGATCGGGTTGTACGTTCCCAAGACCTCAATAGGTTTCGCGTCTCTGGCTTTATGCGACCTTGCAACCACAATGTTATAGACAGGCGAGTTAACTCTGCCAAACCTGGCCAACCTTATACGTACCAAACCACAAGTCATATTCCAAGTGTGTATTTATTCACAGAGAGAGAGAAAGCCAAAATCTTAAAAATTTAAAATATAGCTCTATGATATTTCTCAGTAATTCAAACAACTAACCCTCCAAATATAAATCAAAAATCAACTAATAGTAATATACAATCACTGAATAGTGTCCTGTATGCTTAATGCGCAGAGAAAGGGAAGGCATAAAAATTCACAAGCTCACCCAAAGCCAAAAAAAAAATAAAGCAAGTATCATATAACACGTACAATAACATGACAATGTCGTTATTCTGTACAGATTAGTCACATACCACGTAATACACATGATTACGTTTACAATGATCTATTACCCGGAATAATTAAATCTCAGTTAAGTTACCCGCGCTGGAAAATTTTCTTAAATTATTTTTTTTTTTTTTTTTTTTTTTCACAGAAGCTCATCGCGATGCTCATCGCAAACAAGTTTATTATGGGCTTTCAAGTATTAAGATGAGCGTTTCCAATATATATTAGAGAAGGTTTCTCTTGAAAGGAAGAAGAAAGAGTTGTTACTATCAAAAAGCTTCCACCAATATAAGTAAATTTTTTTATTGAATAATGGATCCAGATCAAGTGGCTTACTGGTTGGAGCTGGAGGACAGGTTGTCGAAGATCAGGTCTCAGGTCCAGTCCAAGTTGGACAACCAGAAACATGTTGCTATTATATTGAGTGCTGTTGAGGAAAACATTGATACCACGCAGGAGATGTCTAAAAACATTGTGCAGTACCTTGTCACCTTGATGACACTGCTTGACCAAGGTATGGATACAGAAACCCATGCAGTTAAAGACTTGAAGTTGACTACCTCGACCGCATATTTGCTAGACATTATCTTCCATTACTGTCCCAAGTCGCTGCTGAGGAAGCAATTTGCTGATATCTTGACCAAGATCGCTCCATGCATCACCGATGAGAAGGCCGAGGCTCCGTTGATTAAGTCTGCTATTGGGTGTTTGGAGGCCCTGTTGATTGCGCAGGATGCCCAGGCATGGAACAACACTTATGATTTGAGCATTACTCCAAGAAGAGGTTTGCAAGGTTTACTAGAACTGAGTACCGATCCAAGACCCAAGGTTAGAAAGAGAGCGTTGGATTCCGTGTCTAATGTTCTGCGTAATCCTCCCGCTGCCCCAACCCCACAACACGTGGCAGCTGGTACCATCGTAGACTACTCGCTGTCGAGTTTGATCACAGTTCTACAAGAGCTTTCCACCATCTCAAATAAAAAGTTAAAAGTAAAGGGTACTATGGAAGAATTTACCTCGAGAATAATCAGAGCATTAAGACTAATAAACACTGTTATCACCACTGGTCAATGGCCATCTAACAAGATCGAACCACTATGTGATGCCTTGTTGGAAGTGACAAAGAGTTCCGAACAGTACCTAGTTTCTACAGCTTTCGAATGTTTTGAAAATCTATTCAAATCTATGGCAGAGTCTACTATCACTTCTGGTTTGGCTGAAAACAAATTCCTGAAGGTTCTGGATATCATCTTCTCTTTGAAGCCTTCCAACAGTGATACACACTTGACAGGTGCATGGATTGCCGTTGTGGTGAAGGCAATGTCCACTTATGCCACACATCAACCACTAAGATGTCTACAAAAACTTCCAGAAGTATTCAAGCTAATGGCATTCTACTTGGCAAGCGAAACACCAGAAATTCATTTAAGTGCTTCTAACTGTTTGATGGCCCTGATTTCAGACAGTATCAAGGATGATCAACTACTGTTGCCTCCTGCCATATCTGCAGAACATGACCAAGCTGTCACTAAGGTAATCAAAGAACTATCTCTAATTATGGTTGATTTCCTATCTATCAAGTTCATCCACTGTGCCAAGGAAGTCCTAAATATCGTAGCTGCTATGTTCGATAAACTGAGATACAGATCAAACCCATATTTGATCAGTGCTCTACAAATTGTCGACAAATGGAGAGTTAATGAGGAAATTTATCTAGAAATTAGAAATGAAGCCGAAAGGGTGATTGGTGCTGCTATTTCAAGCATGGGTCCAGAAGTCGTTTTGAGTTTGATGCCGCTAAATCTAGAAAACCCATCAGATGATGAACCTGGCAGAGCTTGGTTAATCCCAATCATCAGAGATTACACCAAGAACTCAAAACTTTCTGTATTTTCTGATGAGATGGCTCCACTAATCAAGTATTTTGAATCTAAATTCGATAAACTTCCTCAAGAATCCGTCCAATTGCGTGTCTTTCAAACTATAGTTGACCAATTGTGGTCTACTCTTCCACACTTTTGTGAACTTCCAACAGACCTACAAGAATCTTTTAACGATGAATTTGCCGCTGAAATTTCATCGTTGCTGTACAATAATGTTGGTTTAAGAACGACCCTATGTCACGCTCTTAAGGTTCTAGTTGAAAGTAACTCTTTGTACGCGAACGGTGCCCTCGCCGATGATGTTTTGCTCCAACAACACTTCCCTGCCGAAGAAGCTGTCAAAAACATCGATTATCTATCTTCTAAGGCTTCTAATATACTAGCTGTTTTATTCAACGTTTACACTGAAACTTCTCCTAATGCAAGAGGATTTGTCATGGAAACTATTGAAGCCTACTTGAAGATCACGAAGAAGGACGATTTGGAAACCACTTTCAACAATGTTTGTTCTTTGCTAAAGGATGCAATCGACAGCGAGAAAGATAAACACGAGAAGGGGAAACCACAGGTGACAGGTACCCTACTAGATTTCATTGTGTGTATGACGAAGTACTTGCCAGAGTCATCATACACTGCTCTTTTCTCAATTTTTGGTATAACAGTTAATTCGAAGAATACCCTAATTCAAAAGAGAGCTTATAGAATAATCACAAAGCTAACTGAATTAGAAAGTGGTTCCAACGCAGTTCTCAAGTATATTAATGACATTGAAACTATTATTTTAGAGAACTCAAACACAGTCCAAACAGCTTCCAAGTCTTCAAGGTTGGCGGCAATAAAAACTATTGTGCAACTACTACCACCTACTCACTTGCACTTCATTGTAAGAATTATTGCGGAAGTTATACTATGTACTAAGGATGTTAACGAGAAATCTAGAGAAGCTGCTTTCGACACCTTAATAACTATGGCTAAAAAAATGGCTCTTCCTGACGGTATCGTTAAACTATCAGAAATCGAAGGTTACGGCTCTGACATTCCTGATCAACCATCATCCATTACTGAATTTTTCAAAATTATCTCTGCTGGTTTGATTGGTGAATCACAACATATGGTTAGTGCTACTATAACTGCCTATGCACTGCTTGTATTTGAATTCAAAGAAGACATTGAACCAAGTACTCTAATGGAGATATATGACACCATTGAACTATACTTAACTTCTAACTCTAGAGAAATTGTTAAAAGTGCAATCGGGTTTGCTAAGGTATGTGTATTAGGTCTACCTGAAGAAATGATGAGACCAAAAATTCCGGAACTTCTACCAAAGTTATTACGTTGGTCTAACGAACATGCCGGACATTTCAAATCTAAGGTTAAACATATTATCGAACGTTTGATTAGAAGATTTGGTTACGAATATATCGAAGAGCATTTCCCAGAAGATGACCGGAGGTTACTAGCTAATATTAGAAAGATTCGTAACAGAACTAAGCGTAAGGAAGGTGGTGATGCTGAAGTGGCTCAACCAACTTCTTCTAAGGGTTCCAACTTCATGAACGCCTTCGATGAAGCTATTTATGGTTCTGATGCCGAAGAAAGCGGTGATGAAGAAGAACCAGCTAACAACAGAAAGAACGCTCATAGAAAACAATTTATTGTTGAATCAGGTGAGAATCCACTTGATTTGTTGGACTCTGAAATCCTAGCTCACGTCTCTTCTGCAAGACCTAAATCATTGAAGAAGGACATTTCTAAGAAGAATTTAATCAGTGATGATGCTTTCTCCTTTGATGATGAAGGTAAGCTAGTCATGAAGCAAAATGGAAAACAGACCAGTAATGACGATGAAGATCCACTGAAATCTGTAACCAGCGGTATTAATGCTTATTTGGATGCTGTAAAATCCGGTCCAGTTAGAGGTCAAAGAAATAAACTAAAATTCAAGAAGAATGCCGGTGATGATGATATGGGCGATGATGATGAGACTGAGAGGAATCTACCAAAGGCTCGTCCACATGGTAAAGGCGGCAAAATCGGTAAGAAGGGTGGTAAGTTTAGAAACAAGAGAAAATTTTAAGTATTAAGTAAGTAATCTCTTTCGCACTTTTGAACTTCGACTTTAAACACACACATATATTATAAATAAATTGTATATTACTAATATTAATTCCATCTGCAAGTTATTACTACTGGAATTGCTTTAAATTAAAAGCTTTTTACTTGATGTTATTTTCTTTTTCTGTATGCATTAATAAACGTGATATAAAACAATTAAATAAAATCATTAAATAAAATCTAAAGACGGGATTGATGGGGATTAATTGAATTCATTACCAAAATCCAGTGAAGCCCTTCTTTGAAATGTATTATCCATATCTTCTTGTTCATCAAAGATGGCGTCAGGATTATCCAGCTGGTAATCCATCGGCATATCTATATCATCTTGCATATCTGGGTATTGTTGCAAATGCATTGGTCCCATAACTGGCACTTCTTCATTTAATGTATGTTCTATATTAGCTGGAGATGCCGAATCGGAATGGAAATC
Organism: Nakaseomyces sp. UFMG-CM-Y6046; assembly: GCA_030571395.1. NCBI lineage: Eukaryota > Fungi > Ascomycota > Saccharomycetes > Saccharomycetales > Saccharomycetaceae > Nakaseomyces > Nakaseomyces sp. UFMG-CM-Y6046. The sequence continues at coordinate 35,489 of JAJLXT010000059.1, read as the reverse complement.
TTCGTGTGCAATTTCTTCATGTTCTGAAGCCTCGTTTGTTTCCTCAAATGATAGCATTATATTATCGAGCCTATCCTCTGGTCTCTTAATCGGGAGCAATCTAAGGAGCTTCTCTTGTTGTTCCAGTATATGGGTAAGTTTAGGGTCATCTTCGAAGTTGATTTTATCATTTTCATTACTACCATTTTTTCGTATTTCAGATAAAGCCGGGAGAAGGTCGTTCTTGCCTTCATCTTTCGTTGTAGCCAACTCCCGTAATGAGGAAAACTTTAGACTGGGAATGTTCGGCAGGCTCTCTAAAGTTCCAGACATTGTCGTGTGTTTCCTACCAAGTTCAATTCTTTGCCGTGCCAGCACCATTCTAATCCAATCATCCGTTTCTCCATTATTTATCAGTTCTTCTATGAGTTCATGTACGTGCTCGTCTTGCTGTTGTTGTAAAGGTGGTAAAGTTGGTTGTACTGGTGCCAGTTTAACCGAGTTCGGCGTGGGTTCTTTCTGCTGCTGTAACTGGTTGATGTACTCTGGAATAGCACTTAACGGCTTCGATGACTTGGAACCGTCGCTTTCCGCCGTCAAAAGATCTACCGACGGTATAGCCACCTGCCTTATATTCTTATTCTGCTCGTCTAGACACCACTGCTTGAAGTTCTCCATTCCTATATCGTAGTTATCCTCGGGGTTCCGCTCCCCATACACATCGAGCACATCCACGGGCTTTATCACGCCTAGATTCTGCAGCGTCAACGTTAAGTCCTGCAACGACACGCTCTCCACGCCATACCTGTCTCCCCGGGCCTGTATCACATCCTTGAGCTCCTTTATTATCAGTTCCATGTATTTAACATATAGGTCCGTAAAAGTGTCCACTGTGGTCGGAAGAGCCCTGTCAAACCCCTGGGCTCTCAGCAATTGCAACATAGAAACCCGAAGCAGCCCATAGAAAAAGGCTTCATTGCTGCTCATAATTTTAAATCAAGGTCTGTAAGAACAACTTGGATTAGTCTGAAAATACCCTTTTTCCTAACAGTATGTTATCTCAAAAAAGAAGGAAAACCTACCTTACAGCTGCAATGATTGAAATACACTACCAACACTTCAAATTGACTGTAAATAGTGCTGGATTGGCCAAGAAATAAGATATTTTATTATCGAAATTCAATATATCATAGTAGCCATATATTTTTGTGTGTTGTGCAGAGCCAAAGAAAAAAATTATTATTGCTGTCGTTGTATGCGATGACATCGTGATATTTAACACCACATATATTGTGATTTAATAGAACAAGGTTATTGGTTCTAAGAAACAGGTACTGTGGACTACAATTCTGTGGGGGTGGTGAACTGTATTCTATATTTGATTCAAAGAGATACAGAAGATAATTGTTTATTCATCAAGTTAAATTTCATTCTTACAATAGTGCCCATTGATTGAAATCCCACCATGACACTCCAATAGAATATAAAAGAAACCCAATCTTCTAATAAAATACAGTACTGTGCATTTCTATTCGTGGAACTCTGTGAAGTAGATACATACTAAGCAGCGGTGTAATAATGCTTAGCTCTCTTGTGAACAACTAAAAGCAAATATATTGTTAGAAACAAGGCCATGGCGGAAAGCCATGGCCATGGCAAAATGCACCCGTCACATATATCTACACACACTACCAATTACACACAAATAATAATAATACCAATAAAATGGGGTTAGCGTATTCATAAAATATATTGTATCATTCAAGACGACTAATGTAATCACAAAAAAAAAAAAAAAATTTTTTTTTTTCCAGCTCTTCAAATTGCGATGAGCTCATCGCGATGAGCTTTTTACAGTGAGAGTGGGTTATTTTAGCAAGTTTATGAAGTAATTTGGAATTTATACTTCTATTTGTATTATCAGAGACATTAAAGATATTATATATCGATTAAAAATCACATAAGAATATTGTGTGTTGTTTGTTTTTTGCTGGTGTTTCTTTTTATAAGAGGTGGTAAAAGGAAAGATGCACTCCAAGGATGAGACTTTTGAAGAACTTTTGAAACCGGTTTACAGAGGGAAGAAGCTTACTGATGAGATTAATACAGCGGAGGATAAATGGAACTTGTTGCCGGCGTTTCTTAAGGTGAAAGGTCTGGTGAAACAGCATTTGGACTCGTTCAACTATTTCGTGGACGTCGATTTGAAGAAGATCATCAAGGCTAATCAATTGATCCTGAGTGATGTTGATCCCGAGTTTTACCTGAAATACGTGGATATCAGAGTCGGTAAGAGATCTTCTAGTACACACAAGGATCAACTGGTTCCGCCACATGAATGTCGGTTGAGAGACATGACTTACTCGGCACCCATCTACGTGGATATCGAGTACACCAGAGGGAGAAACATTATTATGCATAAGGATGTGGAGATCGGCAGGATGCCTATCATGTTGAGGTCTAACAAGTGTATCTTGTATGGTGCAGATGACGATACCATGGCGAAGTTGAGTGAGTGTCCCCTGGATCCAGGTGGTTACTTTATCGTTAACGGTACCGAGAAAGTCATTCTTGTCCAGGAACAATTGTCGAAGAACAGAATCATTGTTGAGGCCGATGAGAAGAAGGCTATTGTTCAGGCATCGGTTACATCGTCTACTCACGAAAGAAAGTCCAAGACCTACGTTGTTACCAAAAATGGGAAGATATACTTGAAGCATAACTCTATCGCGGAAGAAGTTCCAATTGCCATTGTGTTGAAGGCTGCAGGTATCATTTCTGACTTGGAGATTATGCAACTGGTCTGTGGTAACGACAGTAGTTACCAGGATATTTTCTCCGTCAACCTGGAAGAGGCTGCCAAACTAAACATCTGTACACAACAACAAGCATTAGAGTACATTGGTGCCAAGGTTAAAACGATGAGAAGACAAAAACTGACTGTTTTACAGGAAGGTATCGAAGCTATTGCCACAACTATTATTGCACATTTGACTGTTGAAGCTCTCGATTTTAGAGAAAAGGCTTTGTACATTGCCACAATGACCAGAAGAGTGGTTATGGCCATGCACAATCCAAAGATGGTCGATGACAGAGATTATGTTGGTAACAAGAGATTAGAACTGGCTGGTCAACTGATTTCCTTACTATTTGAAGATTTGTTCAAGAAATTCAACAGTGATTTCAAGTTAAGTATCGATAAGGTTCTCAAGAAACCAAATAGAGCTATGGAATATGATGCCCTCTTATCGATTAATGTGCATTCCAATAACATTACTAGTGGTCTAAATAGAGCCATTTCTACTGGTAACTGGTCGTTAAAAAGATTTAAGATGGAAAGAGCAGGTGTTACCCACGTTCTATCTAGATTATCTTATATATCTGCATTAGGTATGATGACCAGAATTTCCTCCCAGTTCGAAAAATCCAGAAAGGTCTCTGGTCCAAGAGCTTTACAACCATCCCAATTTGGTATGCTGTGTACTGCTGATACACCAGAAGGTGAAGCATGTGGCTTAGTTAAGAATTTGGCATTAATGACACATATCACAACAGATGACGAGGAAGAACCCATTAAAAAATTATGTTACGTTTTGGGTGTGGAAGATATAAGTCTATTAGACAGTGCCTCATTGCATTTAAACTACGGTGTGTACTTAAACGGTACATTAGTTGGTATAACACGTTTCCCAAATAACTTTGTGTCACAATTCAGGTATTTGAGAAGAACTGGTAAAGTCTCTGAATTCATTTCTATTTATACCAATTCACATCAGAAGGCTGTTCATATCGCTACTGATGGTGGTAGAATTTGTCGACCATTGATCATTGTGAAAAATGGTAAATCTATGGTGAAAGAGGATCATTTAAGAAAACTACTAGAAGGTGAATTGGTTTTTGACGACTTCTTAAAGCTAGGCTTAGTTGAATACTTAGATGTTAATGAAGAAAACGATTCCTACATCGCCCTATATGAGAGAGATGTTACCAGCGAAATCACACACATGGAGATTGAACCATTTACTGTGTTAGGTGCAGTTGCAGGCTTAATTCCATATCCACACCACAACCAATCGCCTAGAAACACGTATCAATGTGCGATGGGTAAGCAGGCTATTGGTGCGATAGCTTATAACCAATTTAAAAGAATTGATACTCTTCTTTATTTGATGATTTATCCACAGCAACCAATGGTAAAAACAAAGACAATCGAATTGATTGATTATGATAAACTACCTGCTGGTCAAAATGCCACTGTTGCCGTCATGTCTTATTCTGGTTATGATATCGAAGATGCCTTGGTTCTAAACAAGTCATCCATAGACAGAGGTTTCGGTCGTTGTGAAACTCGTCGTAAAACTACGACAGTTCTAAAGAGGTATCCAAATCATACTCAGGATATTATTGGTGGTATGAGAGTGGACGAAAATGGTGATCCAATATGGCAACATAATGCTTTAGGACCTGATGGTCTTGGTGAAGTCGGTTTGAAAGTGGAAAGTGGTCAAATTTACATTAACAAATCTGTTCCAACTAATTCAGGAGATACATTAAATCCTGTCCAAGCCCAATATAGAGAAACTCCAGTAATTTATAGAGCACCAGAGCCTTCTCATATTGATCAAGTCATGATGTCTGTTTCTGATAATGACCAAGCATTAATCAAAGTGCTTTTGAGACAAAACAGAAGACCAGAATTGGGTGATAAATTTTCATCTAGACATGGTCAAAAGGGTGTGTGTGGTATTATTGTTCAACAAGAAGACATGCCATTTAATGACCAAGGTATTTGTCCCGACATTATTATGAATCCTCATGGTTTCCCATCCCGTATGACTGTCGGTAAAATGATTGAATTAATCTCAGGTAAAGCAGGTGTCTTGAATGGCTCTTTAGAGTACGGTACCTGTTTTGGTGGTTCTAAGCTGGAAGACATGTCCAAAATTCTGGTTGACAACGGTTTTAACTATTCTGGTAAAGATATGCTGTATTCTGGTATTACCGGTGAGTGTTTACAGGCCTACATTTTCTTTGGACCAATTTACTATCAAAAATTGAAGCATATGGTTTTGGATAAAATGCACGCAAGAGCAAGAGGTCCAAGAGCTGTTTTAACTCGTCAACCTACTGAAGGTAGATCAAGGGATGGTGGTTTGAGATTAGGTGAAATGGAAAGAGATTGTGTTATTGCATATGGTGCGTCTCAATTATTGCTTGAAAGGTTGATGATTAGTTCTGATGCATTCGAAGTTGATGTATGTAGCAACTGTGGACTGATGGGTTACAGCGGTTGGTGTTCTACATGTAAGAGTGCAGAACATATTATTAAGATGACGATCCCATACGCTGCCAAGTTATTGTTCCAAGAGCTATTGTCTATGAATATAGCACCAAGATTGAGACTGGAGGATATCTTCCAAGAATAAAGGATTTTGCGGTTATTTTCGTTTTCCTAACCCTTTGTTTTTTTCATCTGTTATATTCCACATTATATTATTGTTAAATTGACCTTTTATTGTTTATATTTAAGTATCGGAAATTTTAATTCAAAATGCATTACGAAAGAATTTTATGAAAGTTAAATAGTATACAGTATTATCGTTTTAGGAAAATATGGCAAATTGGTCTAATCAGACATAGAGACATCGCCATCTGAGTCTTGTTCCAGTTCTTCGGAACCTGAAACACTCTTGTCGTCATCACTCTCTTCCAAACTTTCTCTTAGCAACTTCCTCTTTTCTTCCTTAACCTCACGTTGGACAACAACATAAGCACCCAAAGGAGTCTTTTCCCAAGGTATATCATTCAAAAATCTGGCAACTTCGATCTTATTATTTGGACTGAAATCAACCTTTGATCTCTTTTGTTCGATGAACTTACTATTTTGAGTCAGTTTTTCAACAATATTCAATATTTGCTTGTTGAACTTGACATTTTTTGAAGTTTTTGCGTAACGACGTAGAGAGATGATCACAGGTGTAGTTAGCTCTGGGAAAGCAATGTTCTTACTATATAGAACAAAATATTCACTAACCAAATCAATAAATTGTTCACATAAACCGTCCTGATAAGTTCTTGTTCCTAGGTAGGCAGCAGTACATTTGATGTTATAGTCAAAGTCAAATGCAACCAAGTTTTGACTCTTCTTAGGAGACTTTGTGAATGCTGTAGAACTCAAAATTTCAGATAATAGTGGGTAGATTGGGATGTAAACACCAGTGTTTTGTGATAATCTCATCATAGATCTGATTAGATAGAATCTCAATGGGAAAAATTGTGGGGTTGGGATCAATCTTGTAACACCAACAGTAACTTGAACCAAAGGATAAATCAACTGTCTCAATGGAGATTCGTGTTTCTCCTCCTTTTCAGGGTTGCAAGAGAAAGACAATACACGGGACCAGAAATCCAGGGAATGACAGAACTGCCAGTTATAGACGATCTTGTATGCCTCAGCTGGGTTGCCCTTAGCCGTTTTCTTGGTGGTAGAATTAATGGTGTTTCTCAAATGAATGGCCAATTGTCTGATAAATTCGAAACCAACTTGGTAGCCTAGAACCTCGTCAATTCCAAATAACTCGGCAGCGGAGTTCTTTTGGAAGTTGATGAGTGGCATGGTACGGATGTTGGTTCTACGACAACTCTTGATGAAAGTAGAATAAGTAGTCTTCAGCACTTGTTCCAACATAGCCTTTTTGAATTCCTTGGCAGCACCGTGCAAGAAAGCAAAAGCGGCAATTTGGGTCTCGACCTCTTTAGTAGTAGACCAAACCTCAACGATGTTCTTTATCAGTTCCTTCAAGATTCTTCTGTAAGAGATTAGATATGGCATCAAGGCGTTGGTAGAGTGTAGAGCTAGCGCAGCACTCTCAGTGTTCGTGATATCAGCGATAAAAGTTAACAAGGAGGCCGCATGGGATTTGATGATCGAAGACAGTTTGGATACAATTGAGTTGCTTGGTAATGTTCTGGTTCCCTTCACTTCCTTGTATGGGGTCAACTTCTGTACTGCAGCAGGTAGATCCTTCAAGGCAACAAACATTAATTCTTGGAAAGCTCTTTCATCAGTGACAGCATACTTGTACTCCTCCGTGTCCTCATCTCTGTTAAGGTTAATAGCCATCTTAAAAGCACTGGAAACATTTCTAATAGACTTCAAGGAAGGTTTTTCACGCAATTGCTTCTTCCATTGCTTCACAAGCTTCAATGTCAACTCAATCTGTTGTGGTTTCTTTTCCTCGAGCTCAATTTCAGAGTCAGATTTTGAAGCATCTTCTTCCTCACCTTCTTCTTCTTCTTCATTGTCACTGTCCTCAATTCCGTCTAGCGGGTTAGAACCAGCCAAGTCTATCAAATCCTTGTCATTTTGTTCCAAGTACTTGTAAAATTCAGGATCATTCTTGGACAACTCCTCCATGTTAACAGCCATACCTTCTTCGTCCTCGGAAGAAGACTCAGAGTCCTCCTCTTCCTCCTGCTGCTTCTTCTTCAACCTCTTGCTCTCCTTAGGAATATCAATACCTTTATCAAAGAACTCCTCAACAGACATGTCTTTGAAAACCTCGTCTTTCAGCGACTTCTTCATCTTCTGCTCCTCCTTAGTCAACGCAAGAGCCTGCTTCTCCTCCTCAGTCTTGTTACCACGACGGCCCTGCGTACGCCTCTTATGATCCTTCACTTTCCTCCTCTGATCAAGCGCATCCTTCAAATGCTTCGATTGAAACTTCTTGGTAGCCTTAGATGCTTTACCCATTCTTTCTTCTCTAATATCTATAGACTTGTAAGAGTGTCTATTATCTTCAGCTGTGTCTTTTTAAGATATAAATACTAAAAATACAGTAACATTTAACTGCTTTTAACTAATGCATACAAGTTGGTAAGAAGAGAAGCTCATCGCGATGAGCTCATCGCATTTTTTTTTTTTTTTTTTTTCAAAAAATTTTTCAGCTTCGTCTTACGTGATCAGTCACTTGATTTTATTATAAAGAAAGGTTCATCCCGATGGATATTGATTTTAAAACACAGCGGCAAGTATGTCAGTATTTGGACTGGGAACTGGGGATATTACGCTGTTGAATGATGATGAGGTTATCTAGGGTTGGAGCGAGTTTACGGGGCCAGTCTCGGTGGTTTTGTAGCAGTACGGTGCGGTTTATTGACTGTCACAGCTGTGGTGTGACGTTGCAGGACAAGGATTCTGGGAAATCAGGGTACTGGCCTGGGCCAAGTCATGGGGACAGTGGTAAGGTTTCGCTGGAGGATGTCAAGTACCTTTTGTTCGGTCAAGATATTCAAAGGATCAAGGAAACGGTGGTTAATCAGGACCTCGAGGCTCAGAAATTGACTAAGGAGAAACCACCTGTGTGTAAGCGGTGCAGTGATGCTCTATACAAAAACAAATACGATCTCAAGGACTTCAAGGATGTACCTTATGAGGAATTGCTGGAGAAAGTACCGCATGGTTCGAATGTGGTTCATGTAGTGCCGATTTCTGAGTTCCCTTTCCATCTTAACTTGCCTTTGTTGAAGGACAGACATTTCAATTCCTCAGTGGTGTTCACGAAGGCAGATCAAGTGTTTAGACACAAAGTTCAGGTGCAGAAGCAGCTGGCCCCGTTTCTCAGAGAGTTCATGAAGCGGTATCTCAATATTGATACGCAAAAGGCTGTGGCTGTCTCGGCGACGAAAAGATGGAACATCGATACGTTCATGGCTCTTCTGAAAGCCCGGACCTTTCTGATTGGGGAACCGAACAGTGGGAAATCGACCCTTATTAATTCTTTGTTAACCAAATTTGTTGGTATTAAATTGAGGGACAAGACGGGAAGGACAGTGGAGGTTAGTGAAGAAATGTTACAGGAGCTGAACAACAATAGGAAACTTTTCATACAGAAACAAATGACTGGTGTGTCTCATATACCGAACTTGACTCGAGAACAACAGGCCTTCCAAATAAAGGAGAAATTGATCTTTGATCTACCAGGGTACAGGAAAGACAGTGTGAAGGATAATTCACGTATGCTGGAAGATATAATCCATCCCAAATGGTTGCAAAGAATGCGCAAAACCCAATTGTTTGATAATAAGAAGATCAAAAAACAAAGATATGAATCAATTACTGGTTCTGACTACGGAAAATGTATTACACTAGGCGGTATATTTTACTTGATACCTCCACGGGATTCTATCAACCAGGTGATATCGTTCCTTCCCGGCGAACTCAAACAATTCCATGATTTCGAGAAGGGTGTTGAAACTATGAAAAATGCACAAGCTCCAGAGCATCCACTGAACAAATATTGTGGACTCAAGGCTACTTTGACAAAGGATGATTATGTGAGATATGTTTTCCCACCATTCCAAGGAAGTATTGAAGTTGTATTAAAGGACCTGGGCTATTTTAAATTGAAGTCAACTGGTAGATACGAGTTTAAGGGTCTATATGAAATATGGTTACCAAAGGGTATAGAGGCCTGTGTTAGGAGACCTTTGGAAAAGATTGTGGATATGTTTTACCAAGAATCACATGAGGGTACTATTAAGAATAAGGTTTTTCAAGAGCCACTGATAAGTAATATTTATGCAATTAGTCATGATGACAAAACCCCATTTGAATCATTGGTAAAAATGGCAAATAAATCCAAATTCGTACCACAAGAAAGTTTTGAGATAGACAATGATGAGACCTTTAATTCAAAATACTGGACCTTCAAATTTTAACGACTAAGATTATAGAAAAAACTTGTAGATTTACTCAATATCTGTATATAATAATTAATATTCACGTTATAAATCTCTGGCGTGGGCTGCTTCAATCTTTGAATTAATATTGTTATTCTGGAACTTATGTTGCAACGACACTAAGAAAGATATTGTGGGGTGTTAGAATAATGAAAGCCAATGTATAGTATTCTATCTACATAATTAAAAAAAATGAAACAGTAAAGTAATGGTAATATATAAAATACAATAATAGTAAAGATTAACATTACTGCTAACCAGAAAAAACCAAAGAAAAACAGAAAGAATTAAAGATAATAAAATACAAAAAACGGAGACAGTGAAATTAAAAATTCAAGGAAATTAACAACAGAACTTCTATCAGGAAGTTATGTAAATAACTTCTATCATAAAAATAAAATAAAATGCATTAATGGGAATAAGAATAAAAACAACAGGAAATAATAAATCAAACTCTATGGTTGGGTAACAAAAATTTTTATTCTTATACCAGCTTTTAATTATCAAATGAATAGGTAAAATATTTTTCAGCCTCTCCATCTATATTTTTCTCATGTTAGTGTGACAAGAAATGATCTCTCTATTTTTTTCTTCTTCTCTTTAGTGTTTTGTTCCTTATCAAAATAAAAATAAAAAATAATAAAAGAAAGATTAGTAAAATGCATCTTGCCAAAGTTAATGTAAAATGCATGTTAGGGAAAGGAAGTTAGCACAAAATTCGGGGTTTAGATACAATAATATACATTGCAGCCTCGTAAAACATATTAGCACTTTCATAAAGAGAATATTTTGGTAGCAGTACAGTGTTTTGCTAACAATTCATAATTAGTGAAAGAACTTTTTTTGAATAATAGAAACCAGTTAAGAGATTGGGAAATAAAAAAAATAATAATACTTGTGAGAAAGACTAACTGATCTTTTAGTCTTTCACAGGTATGTTTACCACCAGGAGGAGGTCTTGTTGTTGGAAGCACCCCAGCCACCGCCGGAGCTGTTACCGAAGCCTCTGTCGTTGTTGCCCCAGCCACCAGAGCTGTTACCGCTGTTACCGCCGAAACCACCTCTGCTGGAACCCCAGGAGCTGTTTCTGGAGTTGGAACCGAAGGAGCCATTACCTTGCTTACGGTAATCTCTGAAGTTGTTGTTGTTTCTGAAACTTCTGTTGCTTCTGTTGCTACCGCTTCTGCTGCTGGAGACTTCTCTCAAACTGTCCTCCAAGAATTGTGGAATTTCTTGGTTAGCTTCTTCCAATAGTTCGTATAGACCCTTGACGATGTTGTTGTTTTCTCTGTTGAAGAAAGCAGTGGCAACACCAGTGTTACCAGCACGACCAGTTCTACCGATTCTGTGGACGTAGTCATCAATGTCACTTGGCAAGTCATAGTTAATAACGTGAGTAACGTTTGGAATATCCAAACCTCTGGCAGCGACGGCAGTGGCAACAAGGATGTTAGCTCTACCGGTCTTGAAAGCGGCCAAGGCACGTTCACGCTCAGCTTGGGAACGGTCACCATGAATGGCAGTAGCACTGATATTTTGCATGATCAAGAAGTCGGTCAACTGGTCAGCCATTCTCTTGGTTTCAACGAAAATCAAAGTTAGGTTATCGTTGGAAGCGGCCAACAAGTCCAATAGAGCGGACTTCTTGTCCATGTTTTCGACGTATAGAACCTTTTGAGTAATGTTCTCGGAGGTGGAACCAACTCTACCGACGGACAAAAAGATGTACTCATGCAAGAAGTCTCTAGCCAAGTGTTGGATGTCGTGTGGGAAAGTGGCAGAGAACATCAGAGTCTGTCTCTCACCGGTTGGAGGCATGTCACAGTCCTCGACGATGTGTCTGATTTGAGGTTCAAAACCCATATCCAACATTCTGTCGGCTTCATCCAAGACCAAGTACTTGACGTTGGCCAAGGAGATCTTACCTCTCTCCAACAAGTCGTTTAGACGACCTGGAGTGGCGACCAGCAAGTCACAACCACGGTCCATCTCTCTCATCTGGTTTCCGATTGGAGAACCACCGTAGACGACACATGGCTTAACCCAGGATCTGTAACAGAACTTCTTAGCTTCGTCGAAGATCTGGGTAGCCAACTCTCTGGTTGGGGCCATGACAACAGCAGTTGGGTAGGACTTTCTCTGGTAGGAGTAACCGTCGTTGGCACCGGCAACGTTAGGGTTTGGACCAGTCAAGAAGGACTCGGACAACACTGGGAACAAGAAACCACCAGTCTTACCGGAACCAGTCTGGGCACAAGCCATCAGGTCTCTGCCGATGGAAACGATAGGAACGGAGTACTTCTGCACTGGGGTAGGCTTGGTGAATCTGGCAAGCTTAATGTTCTCTAGCAACAAACTGTCCAAAGGTGGAGAAGTAAACTCGGTGATAGCCTCAGGGACGTTGTCACCAGAGGCCTCCACTGGAATGTCGTCGTAGTTGTCGAAGTTGATACCAGAAGACTGGAAACTGGAGTCGTCAGCAGTACCAAACAACTCAACCTCTAGTCTCTCGTTTCTAGGACCAGGAACGTGCTTGCCGTCAACCCACTTACCGCGACCGCCGTTGAAACCACCGCGACCACCGCCGTTGTTGAAACCGCCACGGCCACCGTTGTTGAAACCACCACGGCCACCAAAGTTGTTTCTGAAAAAACCACCACGGCCACCGTTGTTGTTGTTGTAGCCACCACGGCCACCAAAACCGAAATCGCCTCTTGGAGCCCTGTTGCCACCACCGTTACGGATGTGTGGAGGAACGTAGCCGCGTTGCTGCTGCGGCTTGTCCTGTAGCGACATCTGCGAAACCTGCTCTGCTAATTCAGCCATATTTGAATCTGTTTTGTAATTTCTATATTTAAAAAAAGGGTGGGCTATTAACTTTCCTTGCTGATCCTATAAATGATACAATAATCGATAATATTACACAAAAACCGTTGCTTTTAAATACCTCATCGCAGAGAGAGAGAGAGAGTGAAAAATTTTCTTCCTTTCCCGCAGCCCAAAAAAAAAAAAAAAATTTTTTTTCACCGTGTCCCATCGTACGTAATGTCGTTATTAGTGATGTTATAGTGATGGGGACATGTCGTCGTGGTGTTTGTCGATTGCAATTGTGTATGTGTTGTTGTGGAGTAGTATGGTGTTGCACCGTGTTGGAGTATACTTTGTAGCAGTATGCTTTTTTTTACTCCTGGTATATCCATAGTATAATGAAAATAGTAGCTGATGTAATAACAGCTGAGTACTGATACCGTATACTATAATGTATATTGTAGTACATGTGGTTTATATAAAAAAAAAATACTATACAGCAATACCCTATACTATAATGTACTGTGTAAGATGATACTTGGTATACTGGGTATCACATCCAGTATAAGTAAAAACAATTCGTGCACTACGACTTGTCTAAATCCATTGGAAAACCCTTCATCAAATTCCTGGAAGGCAAGAGAATTCACTTACAAAAGGATGTAGTAAGAAAAACAGTAATAAGCGCAATTTGTGAGTGACCCCCTTGGAAAATTTTGTAAATTTCATAGGTAGCAATGTGATTGTAATGTAGTGCACCTTTAGTATAGTATACAACAGTACGCCAACATGACACTATATATATAAAATGCAAAGACAATATTACAGTACGATCCACCGTGCTGCAACGTTGGTAATACCTGTTATCTCTTCAAAACCTCCCACAAGGTCTCTTGTGATTACTAAGTTGTCGTGATGTACGGAATAGCATATCCTATTCTTCACTATATTTTATTATTGAGTTATGTTATACATTGCAGTATTGGATATTGATTTGTATTGGATACTGTAGTCTTTTATACGTTCGAGTATACATCATCAGGGTCTTCTTTGGAGTACATTTCATCAGGTTTTTCTTGCGAGTTGTGGCTCTGGGGTCTCCACAGGAACACGATCGAGCCTATGATTATAAACATCATCACGTCTGGCCCAAACAGCCTCAGCATACAGATAAGTGGGTAATTTCTGTCCTTTACGGTGTACTGTTCTCTACTGAGTATCAGATATAGCGCCCGTAGATACATAAAATACCCGACAGTAGGGAGAATTATCAAGATAAAATGTAATTTCCAATATTTGGTTAGATTGTCAGTCAGCATTGCTCCTTTTAGCCTCCTATGGAATGGTAGAGTCAGCCTCCATAAGTAGCACTTGCTTGTAAACGTGAAAATGCATATCAAGTTGATTTCATCGTAGGTGCAAACAAAAACTAAAGGATGTATAATGCATGCCACTATAAACAAGATTTCAAGTACCCTCGGATTTTTGCTTATTTCACCTTCTGGGAGTGCGTCAGTTACCTTAGATAAGAAGTGGGTTGCAACATATATAAGATACATCTCACTCACAACAGTAAAGCAATCAAACGTGATTCTTCTTGTATCAGTGTACTTGGTACCAGCCATTCTGTAATTGAACCACTGTAATATCGTAATGATAGTCCTAACGTTTAAGAACGTAAGATGGGTCTTGTTTGTATTTAGTTTATACTTCCAGGCGATGGCGGTGTAAACAGCGAGGGCAACTACATGAGCAATGATAAGCCATTTATATCCTGTCTTCAAGAAGTAATCTGACACTGTCTCATCTCCGAAGTGATTCTTGAAATGGGCTACACCAGGGTGCTCAGACAGCACACAGTAGTACCCATTATCTGTAATGTTGTAACGTGGTGTGGTGTTATTATATGGCCGCAAAACGTAAGTTGAGAACTCATGGCGTTGTTTGTAATACTCGATAAGTCGTTGTCCTGGTTGGCAAGAACCGGATTTAACTTGTAATTGTGAGCAATAAACAACTCTAACTGGATGGTATGGGGGTCGTAGATCGGGAATAGATATTACTCCTTTAAGATTATTATAATCTTCACTGTGTAATATCTGAACTTTTATTGCACCTTCCTTGAGATCCGAGGCTTCAAAGTATATGTAGGAGTCCCCAACGTGCTTCCCAGCTACCATTGGCTCACATGCATAGTCCCATGTAGAGAGGTGTCTGGACACAGCAGCAGCAGTTGCAGAAAGCAACAGAACTTGTAGTAGATTCTTTATCATGATCAACAACCCTCTATGTAGCAAGAAACAGAGAAGTCCTAAGATAGACTTGTGGTATGGAATAAGAAGTGCAGTCTAATATGTTCGTTGTCAAGATAAGCAATGCACTTCTCTTTATGTATATCTATTTCAAGAACGTCGAGTACCTGTGGCCTCATTTCAAGCTAGTGGTTCCACTAGGATTGCTGTAGGTGTCGTGAGTATCGATAAAAACACTACGTGTGCCCATCGCCGTTGGTGATATCGCAGCTATTCAAGTACGGAAGCCGTATATAGTGCAAGTGTGTTATTGTATTACTACATGGTATGTACACACACACAGACACACACCGCCGGTACCGGCGGTGTGTGTAAGAAGTGTTGCAGACCAACATACAACACAACAACACAGCTATATACCATCCTATCATATACAAAAATACAATAAATAATACTAGAACACAATAGTATAAGACAATATAAGACAATGCAACACCGCAGTGTGTATACCATCCTCGTACACCACGATCACCCAGAATCTATTCAGAGAAAATCGACAAAATTCTTGAAAATCTTGGAAATTCCCACAGAAAACACCGTACAGAAAACACACATTTTCATGAAATGTGAGTGGTCCCCTTGGAAAATATCTGAATTTCTTGAATTCCCAGAGAACCCGCTGTACACAACCACTGTATATATTGCACACAACACACTCTCCCACCACCAAAGGGGGACACCGGAGACAGAACAAACGAAATGCAATATACATTTAGTGTTCTGTCATACGGTAGATACGATTGGTGGCGTATACTGTATATTGTAGGTCCGTACAAGGGCATCCCGGTTGGCTGCTTTTGAACATGGACTGGACCACGAGCACACCTGGAATAAATGGGTGAATAAACTTTTCACTGAAATATCAGAGAGAGAGAGAGAGAAAAGGTACAGTAGATGTGACTTCTTTGGTGAAGTAGAATCTGAAATACAGCAATCGCATGTAGTGTAGGATTGTGTTAAACATATATACGGATAGCATGCAAGTTGGATCGATGGATCGTTGAAGAGATCCAGGACAATTTTGTATTCACAACAGCCAGCGAAGCTGGCTGTTGTACTACCCCTCTCCTCCTCCCCCTTCTTATCACAACTTCATACACAATACAATATAGTTTTGTATACGTTCATTTGAGTTATCCGTGTAAATGTGCAGAGTGTTGGTGGACTTAGTACAATACAAAGTAACACAATATACTGACATTGCCGTACTAACATCGCTATATTCATATTCTTTATATTGTATTGTACTTGACCTATCACGGCATCAGGAAGTAGGAAGGTATCGTGCATCGTCTATGTTCATTATATAACCCTCATCACCATGTCGAAAAGGATGTGATGCTATTGAGACATCGACATTATATGGTATTCATAGCTTAAAGATGCTTCATGGCTGTGTATAAGCATTTCTGGTCACCGGGTGTTCACGCTGGTTGCATCGTGGTCTGGGATGTATCCTGGAAGCTCTCTTATTTCAAAGAACGCGATGACCATGGGTTGAGTGATTTGAAAAGGGTATATAAACCCTTGATTGGCAGCATTGTCGTGGTAATAATCTTTGCTACAAAACTATCTGTCTGTGACAATATAATTAATTATGGAAGGCGGTCTCCCTGAGGAACTGCAAACGCGGTATATACGGTGGAAGAAGAACACGAAGCTGCTGTACAGCTACTTGAACACTAATGCTACGAAATGGCCCTCTCTGACATGCCAGTTTATGCCTGACCTCGATACGACACAGGACCAGCACCGTATCCTGCTGTCGTCGTTCACCTCGTCGCAATTGCCCGAGGACGAGTCGCTATACATCGCTAAGCTGTCGACGCTGGGCCACCTCGAGTGGTCGTCGCTGAACAACTTCGATATGGACGAGATGGAGTTCAAGAGAGACCCCAGCGTGAAGCTCCCGCCTAAGAACCTTGTATCCGAGGTAACAATACGATTCCCGCAGGGTGACTGCAACAGGGCGCGGTACCAGCCCAGGAACCCGGACCTAATTGCCGCTGCCTCGTCGGACGGGTCGATATACGTGTTTAACAAGACCAAGCACGGTACGTCGTCGTCGTCGTCAATGGCACGTTCCGTCACGCAACAGCAGCAGAACTTCCAGGCCAGGCTGTTTGCTGGTGACACCAAGGTACACTCCCTCGATAACTCTAACGAGACCGTGTCGCTGGCGTGGAACCCCCACCAGGAGGGATCGCTGGGTGCATGCTACTCGCAAGGGCAGATCCAGCTCTGGGACCTCAAGAGGTTCTCCAGAGCTGATCCCACCATCACAACTCCGGAGACTACGATCAACTTCGACTCTAACGGGGCTAACGATATACACTGGATGCCAATGCATGACTCCCTGTTCGCCGCGTGTGGTGAGAGTAACAAGCTATCGTTGTTCGACACTAGGCTCTCCGGTGACAAAGAAGTAAGCACTATAGCACCTACAAACCACGAGGACGGCGTCAACTCTTGTAAATTCAACGGTAAGAACAGTGTGATACTAGCCTCCGCTGACACATGCGGGAACATGAACGTCTGGGATATCAGAAAGCTAGAGAGCGACCCGATACTCTCCATGAACCACGGCTCATCCGTCTCCACGATCGAGTGGAACCCCAGCATGAACACTATCATCGCGAGCGCAGGCCAGGACGACGGCCTAGTCAAGATATGGGACGTCAGCACTGGGAAGACAGTGTTTGTCCATGGTGGACACATGCTGGGAGTCAACGACATCTCCTGGGACTTCCACGACCCATGGCTGATGTGTAGCGTCAGTAACGACAACTCCGTCCAGGTCTGGCGACCAGCAGAGAACATCGTCGAGGCCAGCCTCGACACTACATAGACAAAAACTAAATAGATTTTATAGTTGATTAAGCATTAAAAACAAAATACGGTGATAATTCTCTCAATTTTGATTGGATGAATTATTTATAAATTTATTTTTTTGTACGTGAGCTCATCGCCGAAGAAACAAAAATTCAAACAACGGTGAAGTTGTATATAACGGAGAATGATAACAACACATAGGCAATACAAACGACAGACACTGAAACAAAACCAGGAGTGTTTTAGATAGAAGTGAAATGGAGGATATCAAGCCGGATTATAGCGGTGTGCCGGGCCCGGCACTGGATTCTGTGCGGATGAGACTGGCACAACTGACGCACTCGTTACGTCGGATCAGGGACGACCTGTCGCGGGCAGAGCTGCCGCAATGGTACTCTCTGCAGTCGCAGATCAGTGTCACGCTATCGCAATTGCTGTCGGTGACGTCTACGTTGCAACACTTCCACGATGTTTTGGATTCTACTATGGTGTACCCTTTGCCGAAGTTCCCCACGACGTCGCATGAGAACCTGTTGACTACTTTGCTGCGGAAGAAGAACATACCTGAGGTGGAAGAATGGATTAAGGATGCGGTTGAGGTGTCTGGTATTGATATGAACTTGGCGGACGATGTCGAGGTGCAGAAGGTGCTGGATAAGAACGAGGCCGATTCTCAGTGGGCGATTGATGTGTTTGCGAAGGAGTTCGAGACCCGGGAGAACCAAGGTGAACTGGATATACTCGGCAGCATTAAGAAGAGCTCAGTACGACAGACTACAAAGACACCCTTCCCGACGGAAAACATTTTAAGGTACATGTCCACTGGTGAGATAGAAGGAGACGAAGAAGTAGTGGACGTCCAGAGCAAAGACACAATCATGCTTGATGGTTGATTGAGAGCTATAGAGAGAGAGAGAAAAAAAAAAGGGTAGAAGTTTGTTGATCAAGTTCTTCCCTTTTTTTTATTTTTTTGACTAAGAATGAAGTGAAATAATTAATAAATATTATAAAATAGATAATAATAAAGCGTTATGTACAAGATATTGGTTTCTTTCTTTTTTATTTATCATTTATCAAAACAGGAGTAAAATCAGAAATGCAATTAAAAACTGGGGAAATGCAAACGTTGATATTAATGGATTGGTGTCATTATAAGATCATGAAATTTTTTGTTTGTTCGTTTGAGTGTACGTTTTGAATACACATGGGATCGTTTCTGGGAGTTTTTTGAGATGGGATCTTATCATACATCGGATAGTAAACGTATCACCACTTCCCAGGTACCGAACATGATGATACTGTTTGGCACTGTTCTCATTAGATGTGGAGTCAGACCGCTATACATGGACTTTAAACCTTCTTCCTTGATGATTATCCTAAAACTCTGGATAAGTCCCGTGTACTTGGCCTTCCCGTTTTCCAAAGGTGACTGCCTCAACCGCGTCCTCACGACCTCGTGTGGATAGGTGATGATACTTGCTACGAATTTTGCAAGACCAGCACCACCGGACCTTTGGCACCACTGCTTGATCTTGTCCGTGGTCGTCATTGAGCTCTCGTCGTGGTGACCGAACTTCTCGATAGACCTCTGCTTGATCATGTGTTTCAGCTGCTCGTAGAACAGCCACTGCAGTATACCTTCCACGGACCCCAGGTACGAGGCACTCAGACCTCTATACAACCCGTATACACCCTCGTTACGCAAGATGGCCTTGAGACAGTCGTATGAGTTCTTGTAGGTACGGGTCTTGCCGGCTTTATCCAATTGGACTCTGGTCTTCACCATCCAAATCGGGTTAGTCGCCGTTGCAGTGGCCCAACCGGCCGTAGCGGCGGCCATCAGGTGGATCCATGGTGCTTCCTGCCCGTTATTAAAGGCCTTCGAGTATATATCCTTGGTGGTCCCGTATGTAAAGAAATTAATGCTTCTGGCGGGGATCACACCCACCAGGTTCGGACCCAGCCCTTTGAACAGACTCCGGAAGCCCTCCACACGATACACGTTCGCTATGATGCCCACTGTCTCCCTGAAATGCATGCCCGCCTGCAACGTCATGTTCACCAGCCGCGGACGCGACCCAGTCACCATACTCTCAGTCTGAGACTTGTACATCGACTTGTATATATCACTCTGCAACCGTGTCTTCACTAGATCAAACGGGCACGTGACCACCGCACCTGCCATACCTCCAATACCGCCCGCCAAAAAATGCACCCAGGGTTTCACCGTTGGGTGAGTCTCCACGGGCTGGCGCCTTGTCTCAGTACCGGCTGCTGGATCAACGTCCACCATCAGCGGCTGCGCAGCTTCTCTGTAGTTCGACCCCTTCTCGTCACTGGCCAGGTACGGCACCGACTCCAGCGCATCGTCCTCCCACTCCTCCAAACTACGTTTAGGCATATTGCTTTTCCTTGTTTGTAATAAACTTCTCTGGATAAATGTCTGTCCTGTGTGATCCCCCAATTGACAGAACGTCTACACTTGTGTAATACACTGAAAATATTTCACTTTTTCAATATTTTTTTTTTTTTTCTTCTCGACGGGCACCGCTGTGTGATTCCCACGATGGTGTTTACGTCCAATGTGATGTGACACAAACATGGATAATAAGGAGGAGAATTCATTTGGGGGGATATTATATAGGAAATATATATGTATACATTGTTAAAAAAAAAAAATGTTCATAATACAATATTTTTAATGAATCCTTTTTTGGGTTTTTTTTTTATTTGGTGTTTTTTCCTTATATGTGTATAAAAGAAGAAATTTACAACAAGAAAAAAATTATATTAAAAACCGTATTTCTTAAAAAATAATTTTGTAAAATAAAATAGAGAAAGAATAGAAAACCTCGCTTTCGTTTTTGCAAAAAGAATGTGTTGGTAAGTAAATACGATTAGATGAAAGTTTCGTAGGCGACTGGGGCCAAAGTTTGAGGGATGTTACCTTCGGTGGAGACGACACGGGCCTCTCTTGGTTGAGCTGGCTGTCTCTTCAATTGGACGGCGACACCTTGGGCCTTAGCCTCGGCCTTCTTGGCGGCGTTGGTCTTGACTCTGTCCAAAAACTCTTGTCTACACTTGGAGTGCTTGACGTGCTCGATTCTCAAGTTCAATCTCTTCTCCAAGTATCTGTTACCGACCATCTTGTTGACGATGACACCGACGGAAGACTTGGTGACGTTGTAAACAACACCGGTCTTACCTTGGTAGAACTTGTGTGGCATACCCTTTTGGATGGAACCGTTGGCCTTGATATCAACGATGTCACCAACCTTGTAGACCTTCAAGTAAGTGGACAATGCAATAGCACCGTGCTTACGGAAGTCCCTTTGGAACATGTAACGAGTACGAGATCTGTAACCGTGACTGCATAGATAATTGTTATTATTTTTATTATTAAAACCAATTCCTTCTTCTTCTTTCCATGGAAATAATCATTTCAAAAAAAAAAAATCAATGTTATTAATAAATAAATAAATAGAATTGTTAGTAAAAGAGCTCTCTTTCAAGTAAATTTAACCCTTGTTAAAATCAATGATATGATGATGTTGTAATTATTACTCTCATTTTAAAACCATATCTCTCCCCACTTCTAAAAAGAAACCTTATCTTCTCTCCACTTTGCATTGTATATATATCTCTCTCTCTATCTCATCGGCATATCCTTTTTCCATCTAACCATAATAACTAACAATCATTTTCATTGTATCTTATTCTCATAAATTTCAATATTTAACATACGATTTACCCATTTTTGCTTGATATCGTGTGTCTTGGTCGGCTGTACTGTGTAATCAAAGAAAATAAAAAACAAGAGCCCTCTTCTTTTAATATAATACTTTTGATCATTTTTGCGTTAGGCGTTAACCGCCAAAATTTCCAGCTTGCTCTGAAAGTTTTCTCACTTGCCCCCACCCTTCCTCCTCTCCGCCAGCTGTGAGATTCAGAGAGACATTCGAGACTCGAGAGAGAGACAGAGACAGAGACAGAGAGAGATGGATCTTCTGGTCCCCGGGAGAGACAGGGAGAACAGCTTAGGCAGCGATAGACGGGTCCCTGTCTCTGCCTGGACTGGAGAGTGTATCTGTCTAGAGGAGACTGTTTCTGTCTGCAGGTAGAACGCA
The DNA here is from genome assembly GCA_030571395.1 of Nakaseomyces sp. UFMG-CM-Y6046. Taxonomy (NCBI): domain Eukaryota; kingdom Fungi; phylum Ascomycota; class Saccharomycetes; order Saccharomycetales; family Saccharomycetaceae; genus Nakaseomyces; species Nakaseomyces sp. UFMG-CM-Y6046. The sequence goes on along the minus strand of JAJLXT010000059.1, from coordinate 13,690 downwards.
TCTCTGTCTGAGTCAGAACGCATCTCTGCCTAGACTACACTCCCTCTGTCCCCTCCACCCTAACACATCTTCCCTTAGAAGGCCAAGTTGCCCTCCCCCCCTCTCCATTCTACTCTTGTTGTCGAGTAAAAAACGGTTTGAAAAAAAAAAAAAATAATACAAGAAGAAAAATTGTAGGTTTTCCTGTTTGGGTAGCTTTTGTTTTTTGTTACGTCTTGCAGTCACACACAGAATAAGTTTTCTGGGGTGTACGGGTGTTTCGTACCACATTACATCAACTAGCTAATACCATATACTTCTTCTACACATACACCATATGTATTCAAGTACGCCTTTGGCATTGGAAGTAGAGAAGGAAAGAGGATATGTTATAAGTTGTAATGTTTGAAAATGGAGGGGTAAAAATAATCTATTAAATAAAATAATATACTAATTATATATATAAAATTTCAAAGGTTATATTTACTCTTCGTCGGCAGCTTCTTCTTCAGCTTCGTCACCACCTTCGGACTTGGAACCGGCGTGCTTTCTGGCGACTCTACCTGGTCTAGCACCACCGAATGGGGAGGTTGGGGCGAAGTCGATGTGCTTCTCGGAGTCCAATCTGACCATGAAGGATGGGATGTTGACGATTTGCTTACCAACAGCGATGTGTCTTTGGGTGATCAAGACTCTGGCGTGGTGGACAGACTTAGCCAAACCTAGCTTGTAGACTTGGGTTTGCAATCTTCTCTCCAAGAAATCTTCGACCTTCAAGGCCAAGACGTAATCCAGCTTCTTCTTGTCTTCGGACAAGACACCGATTCTCACCAATCTTCTGATCAAGGCGTTACCTTCGAAAAGTCTCTTTGGGTCCTTTTCGTCACGGGTCAAAAGGTCTCTGGCGGCTCTTCTGATCTTGGACAATTGGAAGGAGATTCTGTAGATCTCTCTCTTGTTCTTCAAACCGAATTCACCGGCAAGCTTCAATTCAGCATCCAAACGAGAAGACTCGTAAGGTCTCTTTGGGGTAGAGTAGGTCTTGGAGTAAGTTCTTGGGGCTCCTATAGATAAATTAAAATATCAAAATTTTTGTTTTTGATGAATCATTGTTAGTAAAAAAAAACTATGAACATAATATCAACACAGAAGAGAGATATAACTCGTAGTATAGAATAGAAATATAGATATATATAATTGTAGACCTCCTCGAGGAGGTCTACAATTATATATATCTATATTCTATCATCACATCATAACCAATCTTCTCTCCTTCAATCACACAAAATAGAAAAATAAAAACATACTTGGCATCTTTCAAATCAGTACTTGTCACGGTTATATTAAGCAAAGAAAACAACTACAAAAAAACACCAATTTAAAATTTTAAATACTACAATTTCTACAAAATACTGTCAATATATCTTTATATTATAAACCGATGATGAGAGAGCTAACAAAAACTATTTCAGAGAGAAGATGGAATTTGAAAAAAAAAAAAAATTTTTTTTTCAAACATTACCCTGGGGAAAGCAGTCACAAAAAAAAAATCCAGAGCAAAAAAAAATGTGTGTGTAATTCAATACGTGTATCATCTGAATTATCCGTGTACCACTATACCCTCCGGGTAGATGGGAACTGTATAAGATAACCCGGATGGGAACCCCATCTTCACTTCCTGGACCGGTGGAATGGAAAAAAAGAAAGAAAGAAAGAAAGAAAGAAAGAAACTCCGGGTGGATGGGGAGGTTTGTTCTTTGTGGGTGTAAAAAAAAATGTTTTACACACACAGTGTATATTATGTTGAAAAAAGTATAAATAAGAGAAGAGACCACTATTGGGTATTTGAAAAAAAAAAGAGGTGGTTATACGTATTACACATACAGAAATAGCATGTCTTTGCAGGAATTGGCTCGTGCGAGACAGGAACGGTTAAACTTGAACTTGAACTTGAAACAGACACGAGATGATATAGTGCCAGTTGAGAAAGTGGAATCGCAAAAAGAGCAGGTTGAGAAAGTTGGATTGCAAGAAGAGCAAGTTGGGAAGATGGAATTGCATGAAGAAGCAGTAAAAGAAGTACAAGAAGAAGTAGTACATGATGATCTGTTGGCGCAGATACAGCCACAACTTGATATTTTGAAGAAGAGGACTGAAGAAAGTGTGAAGCGGATAGTTAGGCGGCGGGTTATGGATACAGAGTAGAACTAATAAAAAAAAAAATTTATTCTTACTTTCTTTTTTTCCTTTATAAAATAAAAAAAAAAATTAACACAAATTAATCTATGGTACACATTCTATAGGTGGAAGGCGTGGTATACGTAGGATGCGCCGAAGATGAAGAAGAAGAGAGCACCGCTGAGGGTGATGGTTCTCATGCTGATCTTTGTGGCCAGCAGCTTACCACCGATGACGGCGACACCTGTGCAGATGCAGTGGCCCAGCACTGCACCGGCAATGACGTACCAGTAGTCGCTGTCGGTGGCCATGGCAATGATACTGATCTGGGAACGGTCACCTAGCTCACCTAGGAACACCATGAAAAACACGGATACCCACACTGGGGACAGGAACTTGGAGAAGATGGCCTGTATGTGGCTTACTACAGAGGTGCTGTTCTCCTTGTACTTCTTGCTGTCGGCACCGGACTCCATGTCCTCCATCTTCTCGTTCATAGTGGAAATAGCAATTTCTTCTTCGACCTCAGTCATCTCTTCCTCGACACCAGCGTCCTTGGACATCTCTAGACCCTCCATGGCAAGCTTGTAACCAAAGACAAAGAACAGAATACCTGCAAGGTACGTAGTCCATCTCTCTGGGATGAAAGAGACACAAGTGTGGCCCAATACACCAGACAGGATGGTCATAATGGCTAGCGACAACGCAGCAGATGAAAAGACCAGCAGTCTTGGGTGACGCATAGCCATAAGGGCAGCAATCAAAAAGGTCTTGTCACCGATTTCAGACAAACCAATCATGGCAACAGCCATAGAGAAGGAACTCAAATGGGAAATGGAAACTTCTGGAATGTTGTTTGTAGTAGTGGTTGTAGTGGTAGCACTGACTAGTGGAACCAACGCTAAGGAAGCTATTAGTTTAAGCATTGTGTTTTGTTTTTTTTATTATTGGTTGTTGTAGCTCAAAGGATGATCTTCTTCCTTCAAAAAAATTTTTTTGTTATTTTCTTATTTTCTCAAAAGTATTTATCTCTTCTTGACCTCCGATTATTAATCAGCTTTTTTTTTTTTTTGTAGTCGTTCAAATACTAATGTTATCCCGCGCTGAATTTTGTATTCTTCATATTTTTTTTTTTTTTTATAATTTTTTTGGGAAAGGACAGCAAGTATTTATTATCTGCTCTTTTGCTCTCTGAGAGAAAAAAAAAAAAAAAAAAAAAAAAAACATTGAAAAAAAAAAAGAAAGAAATTTATCATATTTGGTCACCACGTGAAAAAAAAAGAAAGAGTTTCTAACAGTAATATATTACTGAGAGGAAAGAAAAAAGCTATCTAGGCATCGCTGTAGCGAAGTAACTTTTAAACTTTTCATACCTTTTCGTTGCACTCCACCCCCCACCAGATTGTGACAGTCCCCATTGCCCTCCAATTTAAAAATAGAAAAATTTCTTATCCACAGCTAATGGCTTCTTAGAGGATTCTTGGTAAAAACGTCATTTGAAAATTAAAGCTGTAGATAGAAGGGGAGGGGGATGAGGTACTAATGGTTATTGTTCCGCGGTTGAGTTCCTTTTAGATATGAATCTGGCTAGTAATAAAATAAATTCCTCAATCTTGATTGGAAAATCTTGAGAATATTCGGAGACACATAATAATGGGACTTTCTTGATCGTTCTACCATTGATTTCCAGCTTCTAATAATATCCATTTATAAAATAAAAAAAAAAACAAGAACGCGAATTATTGTTTTCAACAGTAATTGTTTTTGATATTATTGTTTATTTTGTTAGTATCATTTTCTTTAGTAAACCCCGAAATAGTCATAGTTTTTTTCAGTACATACCTCACATTGAATCGCGATTAAATCCAGTGCTCTGTCATACGCTGTGATACTCCTGTTATTTACAGAACATAATATACCTACTTCCATCATGTTCTTCAGAACGGACACTAACATCATCTTTAATTCTAATCTCTGTGGGATACCAATGTGAAAGATACCATCAGCCCGGTCTACAAAAGCATTATCAAGGATATCTAGCAGATTGGATGTTGCTAAAACCAAAAAGTTCCTGTATTTTTTCATTTTGTCCAAGTGAGTCAATAAACTGTTGACAACTCTGATAGCATCAGTAGTTTCATTCTTGTTCGAAAGGTCTCTTCTAGAGGACGCGATGGTTTCTACTTCATCGATTAGAAGAAAGACAAAATTATTCAAATCCTGAGAGCTAGCTAAAATACGCTCAATGTCTGTGAATATACAGGATAAGTTCTTGGAAGATTCACCAAACCATCTAGAAAAAATTCTTGAGCAAGATAACTCCAACATTATAGAGTTTGGTTTTTCACTTACTAACTCAGTATTGTTGCAGAGGCGAATTGAAAGTTTATGGCATAAGGCTTTGCATAGAGTTGTTTTCCCCGTTCCCGGTGGACCATGAACCAATAGCATTTTGTTGTTTGAATTCAATAAATCATTGTGTTCGACTCTGTATGAGTTTCCTAATATTCTAGCGACTTTCAATGAAGCTGTAGAATAATTCATCATTCTTGTTTTTATGTCTGAGCTGTAGTAAAGACTCTCCCAGATTCCTTCTAACTGTGAATTTGGTAACGCTGTTACAGCTACTAAGGATTTGGTGTTCTTGGATATCATTTTCAAAGAAAAATGTTTAGTACAACTGACAGCGGTGGCATCCTCAAAAAATTCTGAATTGGTGTCACTAAGTTCAATTTTATCAAATTCACTTGACAAACTATGGTCATCAAAAACAGAGTAACTATCTTCTGTACTAAATTTGGAGTCTATAGCATAAAGGAAAACTTCAACTTTGTTTTCAATACTGTTCTGTCGATTATTTGGTTTATTTCTTTCCTTATCAAAAATGCTTTTAACGTTATCTTCTACAGAAAAGCTGTTTCCCAGAAACCACGTCACAATGTTGTCTTGATACCTGGATATGTATGCTACCTTCACAAAGATACTGAATAGCATACTGTCATGTACTGTATTAACACTTTCATCCATTGAGTGAGACTCCTCATGTAAGATAACTTTGACCAAGCTAAATAAAATCCGCTCCTGTGCTTTTGTCGGCGGATCATCGATCTTAATAGACCCTTTACCCTCTCTGAAGCAGTCATCGGCAGTTATAGTATTGACATCCTCACCGAGGGTAGACAATCGTCTCTTTACAACCTCTTTTAGTACATATAGCAGTTTGGTAAACGTTTCACCATTGGTCCTGTCTACTCCAGCAAAATAGTTGCGAACTAGACTGAGAGAACTCTCCCGCAGATGTACATCAACTGTGATTCCCATAGTTTACAGTGTCGTTCTTTAGTGTGTTTGTATTTGTAGTCCTGTTCTAAAATTTTAATTTTGTAAGACCTTTCTAAGCTCCGAAAGAAAAGTTTTTGCCGCCAAGGTTTAGGTGAAGCCAAACTGATCGTCACATGTGATAACTATTGGATTTTAATATATTTTAGTCAAATTTGATTGGTTCAAAGGTGATTGTACCGCACAATTCATATATTATCTGCTTAGTTGTATCTTTAGTGTTTTACCACACAGTTTAAACTCTGTTAATTTGCAGTGCAATAGTGTTATTTTTTTGATTTTAGTTCTTTTTAAAAATTTAATGTTTTTTAGGTAAATTTGGTGGTTGTTTAGGAAATGATGGTTAATCAAAGTTTTAAACAGTTCTAGAAATTCAATTACTTATTTTCATTCTTTTGTCATGATATAGGTTATACACTTACTTAAAAAGGATAGCAGGTTTATCTTCCGCTGTACTTAGAATACAAGCTCTCATCAAAGACAGAGGAGTTCTTGTAAAACGCTGTTGGGTCTCTCTGCAATTCACGTTCCTCTCTTTCCATCTGTTCCTTCTTGGTCATCATATTTGGAGAACCAGTAGGCTGTTTTGGAGGTATCATTGGTTGTGCATAACCACCTGGGACTTGGTGTTGTGGGAAAGGAGGTTGTGTCTGTGGTTGATTTTGATAGTTCCTAGATGGTACTAGTGGAACTTGACTGTAGGCCGGTGGAGGTGCTTGCTGTTGTGGGATAGGTGCTTGACCATATTGTTGAGGTACTTGAGGAGGTGCTTGACCATAATTTTGAGATACCTGAGGAGGAGGATGGTTGTAGTTACTCTGCTGATTAGGCACTGGAATTTGATACTGTGGTTGGTATTGTTGTTGGAATTGCTGTGGCGGCATACCGGGAGCCTGATTACCAAGACTCATGTTTCCGAATTGTGTTGACATGTTTGCAGTTGTAGGCTTAGGTTGTGGTGGTAATGGCGGTGGGACCACTGTTGCCTCTGCCGGCGTGCTTTGGGTAGCGTCTTCCCTTTGATTTTCATCTTTCATAGAAACTGATAGCGCCAAGTCTTTGCTCATTTTTAACAGAGACTCATAGAATCCCAAACCCTTTGGGAAATCGTTATTGAAAATCATAAAGTTTGTCGCAGCTTCCTCGATTTTGCTGAAAAACTCTTTACGCTTCTTTAACTTCTGTTCCTCCTCATTAGATTTGTTTTCTAGACCGGATAGATTGAAGACATTATCCAATTCGGTTTTGACTTCGTTAATTATCGAATCTTGTTTGAATATAGTGGCCTCGATTCTGGTAGTTAGTGGCTTGAATTTGTCCAATTCCTTTCTAAATAAGCCCTTCAGTTCACTTTCAGAGGCCTTAGAATTAGCTAACAACATGTTTGTGATATCGTCTTCGTTAGATTGGTTCTTCAATTCGGTAAGTGTCCTGCCTCTTTCTTCCTTTAATAATCTAAGATCCTCAGCCATCTGTTCAATCTCCCTGATCTTATCCAAAATCTCTTTATTTTTAGTGTCGTCGATATCCAAAAGACTCTCTTGGTTTGAGTCACTTGGCGAAAGCGAATTGAATATCTTCCACAGTTCATCTGGGTTTTTCAAGAACGCAAGTTCGTTTGCGTATGGAGTCACCAAAGCGAATAATTTTTCATCTGACGACGCAGCCTCCACCAGTGTCATCTTCAATTTCACAACGTTTTCCTTCTGTTCAGCAGGCAAACCACCCAGGATGGTCAGGATCTCCTGTTTCTTCAGCTCAATCACCTTTAACTGTTCGTTAGGATCTTTGAATTTACTGTTGGCAATGCTGCTTATCCAGGAGTTGATCTGATCTCTCATCATATCTGCCTGTGGATCCACAGGGCCTGTACTCCCCTGTTTGTTGTATCTCTTCCTCAAGTCGCTTAAGAGCGAGGGCAAATGGGTGAACTCAATGAAAGATGAGTATTCAAGGTCCGCAGTCTCCGTGTCATTGACGTATTGTCTTATCAAGGAGGCCTTGTCTTCTGAGTATATACTTTCCTTCTCGTATATTTCCATCGGAACGATACCCCTGAACAGCTTTTCGCACTTCTCTGAGATCACATCCATGTAAGGCGACAACTGGTCATCCCACTTGGGTGCCTTGATCCCGTCTAGTGGTTTCAAAGACGAGAATGTAATGGCCTGGGGCACACTATCGTGAAAGATAAAATCGTTATCCTTTACCAGTTGTTTGCTCTTATCCTTCAAGGTCTCTGACAGTCCGTCAAAGTCGAAGTATTCTTTCAGCACAAATCTGTATGCGAACGAAGAAGTGAGATTCTGCTGTGCAAGTTTGACGAAGGCAATGGCCTCACCATACTTGTCCTGCTGTTCCAGCGCAATCGCATGGTGGTACGCAGCCAGCGTCCTGAACAAGTAGTACTTACACGTAACCACACTGGTCCAGCTAGGTTCTCCGTATGGAGCGATCCCACCTTCCTCGGTTCTCAAATAATCCCAACAGGACTCGTACAACTGGGAAGCAGACAGCGCCAGTCTGCTTATCAGCGAGGCCTGCTTGTCTGCATTGTCGCCATTGACCGCCTTCAGCAAGAACACCTCCTGGGCCTCGGCGTGCGCCAAGTCCGCCAGCAACTTCGTATTCTCCTTGCGCAGGTCCGCGGACGGAGAGTTGAAGAAGTTCTCGGACATGTACTGGAAACACGCCGTGGCCTTGGCAAGACTCTGCATAGCAAGCTTGGAATCGTCGTTGAGCTTCTCCCGTGCGAGCTCTGTCAACGCCACCGCCAAGTTATACAGCGTACAGGACTTCTCAAACACAAGATTCCGCTGTGTATGCTTGGCAGCAGGGCTCGGACACAACGCATACTCGGCATCATACCACGTAAACTCCACTTTCAACTGCGCCATGTTGTTTCCCAGCCGCAAATACAGCTGCTCCAGGTACGCATAGTACCTGTATCCTTGCTCCACCAGAGTCGCAGCACCAACCTCCGCATTCGCACTATCCCTGGTGTGATCCATCTCCAAACACAACGCCTCGTCATAGAACTCCCGCCATTGCGAACCATACACCTTCTTCAAGTACCCAGCAAGCCCTTTCTTCCAATCAACCTTCTGCGTATCCTTCAACTTCAACGTCACAATCGATGGCTTCATCTCAATATTGTAGTAATATCTCTCGTCGTGGCAATGACAATCCACTTATCTTATTGTGTCCTTTGAATGTGATTCACCCCCTGTGTCTGTCTGTCTGTGTGTGTCCCTTTAAAATTTTGTTTTCTCTATCCTCCCGAAGTCTTAAAGACGAAATATTAAAAGAAACTCCCCTTTCATACAAAAGATCAAAATGTTATCTCGACTCAGGGAACAAAAGAGAATTGAAAAGAACAGAGGCTGAACGATGATTGGATACAGGGTTCGTGTTGTGAGTGTTGCCAGACGTGTGGGTTCTGCACCCTTGAATTCTCCCCTGGGTATTGTAATGGGTTCTCCCCTGGGTGTTCGGTGTTTGTCGGTTACGAGGGCGGTGAGAGAAGAGAAGCAAAACGATACGAAGAAGATTCAGGACTTCAATCCTCGGCATTTGGGAGTGGCGTCGGAGCTGTATGTGCCCACTGCGTGGGCACACATGCCCAGCGTGTTCCGGAGTCCTCAGGTGTGGTTTAATTCGCTGGTGAGGCGGGTGTATGTCCTTGGGTTGAACACGCTGCAAGTCGGGATATTCCGGTTTCAGACGGGTGTCAAGCCGCAATTCCTGCTGTGGAAGAACAAGGCCATCGAGACGTATGTGCAAGTGAACAAGAGTTTTGCGGAGAAGAGTGTTGCCAGTGTGCGGCCCGAGGTTTCTATCTGGGTCGAGGAAGCGTTGCAGACACGGAGCAAGCATATCCCCGAGCACATCAAGCTGGACTGGCAGTTGCTCAAGTTCAACGAGGTGCCCAAATTGATCTCTTTGCAACCGATGATGATCCCTGGGAGGCCATTGGAACATATCCAGCTGCTGTACCGTTTCAACACGAAGCAGAGACTGGTGAAGCTCGACAAGCGCACGAACAAAGTGGACAGACTCGACAGAGACGTGGTAGACTACATGGTGTTCCTATGTGACGCCACGACGAACGACCTGATGCTGATGGGATCCGTGTTCGAGAGCAAGCCCGATAGCAAAATGCCCAAAAACTACGATGACAACACCGAGAAGGCTGTGAAAAGAATGAAGGAGTGCGGTGACATATACAGAGTGCGTCCAACGCAAGACCACCCCCAGATCACCAACTGAAAGGGATTTCCCTTTGTCTTTTGTAAATAAAACGTACATATAACCGGGGGGGGGGGGGGGAGAGCAGGAAGGAGGAAGGGAGAGAGAAGGGAAGGGAGGCTATTAACACCAATTCCACCACTCCCTCCCTCTCAAGAAAGATATACTGTAAATACCAATACGATAATATTAATTTTGTGAATTGTAGAATCACGATGGGGTAGGGGCTTACTAATATTGGCCCAAATACAACACACAGTGAGCAAAAAAAAAAATTTTGGCAAGAAAATGCGATGAGCTTTTGGACCATCCCCGGTGAAAAAAAAAATTTTCTTTTCAAAGGTTTATGATATAAAAGTAGTGATGAGCAAGTGGACAAGACTTTGAAATTTACAATAATAGAGCTGTAAAAGTGATACTGTACTATACTATTAGCGATGGGTCGTCACGGGAAGGGTCCTAAGAACAATAAGCAGAAGCTAGCTCCTGAGAAGGAGAGGTTTATCCAATGTTGTACTGATATCACGCTGGAGTTGACTAACTCGTTGACCTCTGGTACCACCAGGGAGATTAATTTGAACGGGTTGATTACGAAGTATTCGAAGAAGTATAAGTTGAAGCAGCAGCCGAGGTTGACGGATATCATCAACTCTATTCCGGACCAGCACAAGAAGTATCTGTTGCCGAAGTTGAAGGCGAAGCCCGTGCGTACTGCGTCGGGTATCGCTGTTGTCGCGGTTATGTGTAAGCCACACCGTTGTCCACACATTGCGTACACTGGTAACATCTGTGTGTACTGTCCGGGTGGTCCGGATTCCGATTTCGAGTACTCTACGCAATCTTACACGGGTTACGAGCCCACTTCCATGAGAGCTATCAGGGCTCGTTATGACCCCTATGAGCAAGCCCGTGGTAGAGTCGAACAGTTGAAACAGCTGGGACACTCTATCGATAAAGTCGAGTACGTGGTTATGGGTGGTACTTTCATGTCGCTGCCCCAGGACTACAGGGAGGATTTCATTGCAAAGCTGCACAACGCCTTGTCTGGTTACAACGGTAACGACCTGGATGAGGCCATTAAATTCTCACAGCAGAGTTTGACCAAGTGTGTTGGTATTACCATTGAAACAAGGCCAGACTACTGTACAGAGACCCATTTGGACGATATGTTGAAGTATGGCTGTACCAGACTTGAGATTGGTGTGCAGTCTCTTTATGAAGATGTTGCTCGTGACACGAACAGAGGACATACAGTAAAGGCTGTCACGCAAACCTTCGCCGTTGCCAAGGATGCAGGTTACAAAGTGGTCTCCCACATGATGCCTGACTTGCCAAACGTCGGTATGGAAAGAGATTTAGAACAGTTCAAGGAATACTTTGAGAACCCTGACTTCAGAACAGATGGTTTGAAGATCTACCCAACTTTGGTCATCAGAGGTACCGGTCTATACGAACTTTGGAAGACCGGCAGATATAAGTCGTACAACGCTAACGCTCTGGTTGATCTGGTGGCACGTATTTTGGCCATGGTCCCACCTTGGACCAGAATTTACCGTGTCCAGAGAGATATTCCTATGCCATTGGTCACCTCGGGTGTCGACAACGGTAACTTAAGAGAGCTTGCCCTGGCAAGAATGAAGGATTTGGGTGTGGCATGCAGAGATGTACGAACAAGAGAAGTCGGTATCCAGGAGGTTCACCACAAGGTCCAGCCAGACCAAGTGGAACTCATCAGAAGAGATTACCACGCAAACGGTGGTTGGGAGACATTTTTGTCCTATGAGGATCCAAAGAAGGATATATTGATTGGTCTGTTGAGATTGAGAAAGGCGTCCAAGAAGTACACATACAGAAAGGAGTTCACTGCACAGAGAACGTCGATTGTCAGAGAACTGCACGTCTATGGTAGCGTGGTGCCATTGCACTCCAGGGACCCAAGGAAGTTCCAGCATCAAGGTTTCGGTACTCTGTTGATGGAAGAAGCAGAGAGGATTGCCAAGGAAGAGCACGGGTCTTCTAAGATTTCCGTTATTTCAGGTGTTGGTGTACGGAACTACTATGCCAAACTCGGGTATGAACTGGATGGTCCATACATGTCCAAGCAAATCTAAGAAGGAAACAGCATGCATATAAGTTTTTATTTATTTTCTTTTTTTTTTTTTTTTGGTTTTTCATTTCGGGCTCATATCATTAATGTTAACGGTATTTATTAGATTTAAATATATATATATATATATATAATAAGTTTTTTGTTAATTATTTAATTTAGTATTTATATTTTAAAAGTAATGTACTTTTTGTAAATTTATGAATGACGTAATCCCCTTATATATTTTGAAGAAGAAGAAAAAAAGTTATTTAGAGAATATCGGATTTTTATCTTTTGGTGACCGTCAATTCTAACATGAAAGAATATTGAAAACGGGTTCAGTTAATAAATAAATATTGAAAGATTCACAAAATAAAAAAATAAAATTAATGAAGTATAGTAAAAGGGAGGGAGATGGGGTTGTCTCTATGCACAAAAAAAAAAATATAATTAGTCTTTCTTTTTTTTAATAAGGGAAAAAAAAATAAAAATAAATATAAAAAAAATTCTTCACACTATTGAAAAGTATCACTCCTTCTTGGACTTTACAAACGATCCTCTGAAAGTCAGAGAGTAACTTGTGCAGATCTTGTAGTCTCTTGGCACCAGTTCTGGCACGAACCCGTATCTCCAGATAAACAAGTAGTTGTGCAATTGGTCTGTTGTGATCAGTCTCAGGTACTCCAGGTACACGATGTAGTAGTAGATACCGAGCCCCGTGAGGACGTGCCACCAGCCGTGCAGTTCCAAGAGCAGCCCCAATGGCAGCAGCAGGTACTCGTGTCTCACAAACCTCCACAGCTTGCACAGGTGGATGTCCATCAGCCAGACGGCGTACCCGGACATGAAGAACGTGGCACCCATGGTCATCGAGTGGTACAGGTTCTTCTTCTGCACGGGGTCCCTGACGAAGTTTATCACGAGGTAGGCACTCGAGAACGCCACGACACCTATCAGACACCCGAAGAACGCCTGGTGGATGGTGGCGTTCTTGACGATCAGGTACACGACGGTGACCGTGGACGTGGTGGCCAGGATCAGCGAGGCGATGAACACCTGCTTGAACCTCGAGAGCGGGCCGTTACTGCTGGTGAAAGTGACTGCGAATATCTCGGTGATCAGGGACCAACAGGGGACGCACATGGCGTATATCATTGGCAGCTCGTCGAGCAGCTGGAACTTGTACTTCAACGTCATGTGGAAAAGCCATGACCCGACCCCAACGAGACAGTAGGTGAGACCAATCAGCAGGAACCTGGTCTCGAACCTGTTCCTGACCACGCAGTATATGGTGTACAGCGCAGACATGATAAATATAGTGTTTGTGAAAGTGTTGGCCCATTCAGCCACATAGTGCGAGACAACGTAGTTCTCCTCGCACCAGTCCAGAGTGGACGTAACAGGACCCCAGAACCCTTCACCTTCCTCAGGATACTCCCACCTAAACATTTCTTTTTTTTGTATTTTGTATTTTTTGATAGAATTATTATTCTGTATTGTCTTAAAGGGAATAATACAATATTGAGTAAATTCAATAGAGAAATACCAATTCCTCGAGACAAAAGCTTGCCTTCAAAAGATAATTAAGTTATAAACACAATGGTCCTTCCAAGAAAACCCCTTTGTCTAAATACCGATACAAAAAGAGCAAGGAAGAAAAAATAAAAAAAAGGATCTGCAAGAAGAGAGAGACACATTTGCTATAATATTTTTTTGTATTTAAGGGGTACCCCCCTGCACCCGTTCGATCCTCGAGACGGTCAAATCAAATCAAAACCAAAAAAAAATATTTTTACTAAGCCCCCCCTCGCCCCCTCCCCCCGTGGTTGTACATGAATCTCTAAGACGTGCCTTTCA
>JAJLXT010000058.1:0-76763 GCA_030571395.1 Nakaseomyces sp. UFMG-CM-Y6046 | reverse complement strand
CCACTCCCCTTTCTTTTTTTTTTTTTTTCTTGCTCTCCCCTATTTTTTATATGCATCATATTATACGTATTTCTCCTATCTCTCTCTCTCCTATATACAGCTGTACGTTATGTCACATTATGTAAACGTGTAGTGGTATATGTGTTCGTGATATGGTACATGTGTGATAACACCAAACGTAGATTCACATGGGTACGTATCCTATTATATCCCGGAGTTTTTTGTTATTTTTTTTTTCAAATAAGCCGTGCGTGATGTAAAGAAAGAAACAATGGGAAAGTTCGATTTTGACTCATATGCAATAGAATACAAAAAATAAAGAATTAAAAAAGGACATGATTATTTCATTTTTTGAAAATGCAGATAAATTAGAATATATTTTTATAAGGGTTTTTAGTATTTGAAATTATATATTAATTTTTTATAAAAGAGTTTTGTTGTTTTTTTTCTATAATTTTTTCTAGAAGATTGTTTGTGTTTTCAAAAAAAGAGTGATTTTTTAAAAAAAAAAAAAAAAAAAAAAAGGAAAAAAGAAGAATTAATGCAGATTTTTTTTGTAGCTTTGTTATTAGACTGTGGATAACCATAGCTTGTAGTTATCTTGAGCGATATTAGCGAAATTGTATTCATCAAAGTTTGATGAATTTGTAGTAGTAGCCGTGGTATTTATAGTGGTGTTGTTGTTAACGTTGTTGTTGTTGGGTACTGCACTGTATAATCTGTTTTGTAGCTTGGAGTAGAAGTATGTCTCATCAGGTATCTCGTCGTATGAGTTAGAGTAAGTGTCGCTGAATATACTATTCACTGGAGAAGCGGGTATACTTTCTTCTTCGTCCTCTTGTTCTTCTACCTCATATAGTGGGTCCTCTATCACTGGATTTGGAGTGTATGTGTAGTCGTTGTAGAACTCTTCGTTCTCATCTATACTAATAGGAAAAATTATCTCAGACATTATTATTGTGTTGTTGTAGTGTTGTATTGTTGTAGTGTTGTAGTGTTGTTGTGTTGCTTTGTAGCTTGCTGTATTATTGTAAAGCTTTGTAAAGCTTGTTGTCTTTTTTGTTGTTGATTGTTGTTGTTTGAATTCTTCTTCTTTTCCGATCCCCAAGATACAATTCAATATACAATCCAGTTTATATATCAATTTACATTTATAATAAATTATATTAAATGTTATATGACGCATTGAACGGGAAATGTGTCATTTATAGAGAAGAGAGAAAAAAATGTGGCATCTGCCCCAGAAACCCCCGCACACCCTTCTCTCCCCCCCCCCTCGTGGTGCAGTCTTGAAAGAAATCAAAAACCCTCGTGGGTACCTCGCGGGTGTTTCACCGCGCTGCCCAAAAAAAATTTTTTTTTATATTTCGATGTGTCATTTTAGTCTGCGTGCGGGTGTTTCTTAGAGAGAGAGAGTCCTCCACCTCCCCCACCATGTGCAGATCACACACACACCTCGGTTTACGGTTTATTCCGCACCCACATGGTGAAATCAACCACTTTATCCTGACTGTAGCTGGTAAACTGTGGCTCTCTTTTCGCTTCTGACTTCTTTTTTTTTTTTCTTTGTGGACTTCTCCAACGTTCGGGTTTTTCCCAGCGCGTTCTGGAACGTTCCATCACACACACAAACAATGGAGAGGTGTGTGTGTTTCTTCTGCGTTCTTCGTTCTTCTTTCCCACGGGTGGTTCCGGGGCAGGGTAAATTCCGCGGGATTCTCCGTTTTTTGTTGTGGTGGTTCTCCTGCTGGTGGTGGTGGTGGTGGATGACTACAGCATGTGTGTGTGGAGGGGGTGTGTTGTTGTTGTTGTTGTTGGACATGTTCTTACGCTTCTACGTGAATGAGTCAAAATATATATACAAACATATTGAGATAAAAAGGGGGTGGACCCCTTTTTGAGTCAGATAAAATACATTTCTATATTTGATTAATATATACATATTTATTTGGGTTGTTTTTTTTTGGTACATCACTTTCTGAATACTTTTTTGAATCCGGACCAGCCCGCGCCAGCGGAGCTCTTGATATTCGCACCCAGCGACGGTTGGTTCATGCGGTTAGCCATCTTCAGCTCTTTGATCAGCAGTTGTAGTTCTTCTACACGGTCCTCTAGTTTGAGGTTCTCGCGCATGACCTCCGTGTTACGTTCGGTGGCTCTTCTCAAGTCGACCTCAAGATCGTTGGTGACAACGGCTGGGGTGGTTGTGGCGTCTTCATTGGCATCCGTGGGATCATTGTCATCCGTAGAGGAGTCAGGGTTGGTGGTGGTGACTGGCGTCTCGCTGTTGCTCTTGCTCTTGCTCTTGTTGGAGGTGCTACGTTTCTCTGTGGCCAGCTGATCCCGGAGTTGGTCGATGTTGTTTTGCAAATCGCTGTTCTCGTCCAGCAACATCTGGTACTTGAGACGGTTCTCAATCAGTTCGTTTGCGATGGTCTCGTGTTCCATGTTCAGTTCACCGTAGTCTCCCTCCAGCTTGCGGTACTCGCGGTTCAGCTGGTGGTTCTTGATACGCATAGACTCGTACTGGATCTCGCGCTGGTGTTCCAGCTGGTGAATCTCCTTGTACTCTGCACTGTAACGCTGTAACGACAGTGGAGTGATCACAACATCCCGCACGGCGTCCTGGACAAACTGATCTACGTCGTACTTCCCTTCCACAGAAGAGTATATCTCAAACAGACCCTCTTTCAAAAACGTTAGTAGCTTGTCAAACTTCAACCCCATGATCTTCTCCTCGTTCTTCAACATTAGATTCACTGCAAACTTCAACAGGGACTCTACACCTTCCACAAACACCACATCTAGGATACGTAGCACAAAGGACAATGGGAACCTGTATGCAAACATCGTTAGGAACCACTGGGTGGCATACATGGAGGCCCTCACACCCTCACGATTCAGGTGGTTGCACAACAGCGGAGAGTTCTCCTCGATGACTCTGTCAAACTGGTAGAGCATAACCATTAGACCAGGCATCTCTGGTAGATAAAACTCACGTAACCCATAATTTTTCATTAAACCAATCAGCAGACCAAAAGCCTCAGCTTCACTGTCGCAGTTTAACAGCAACGGAGCTATTACAAAAGCCATACCTTGGGTGTACCCAACTTCAGGGTCAAAGATAGTGTATACTTTGATGATGTTGTACAATGATTCCACTTTATCTTCGGGGATGAAATTGGTTCTCTTTAGGTCTCTTCTAATTGCTGCATCGTGTGGTGTTTCTTCCGGCAATAAAGTCTCATATATCTCTTCCATCTCCTTGGATTTGGAATTCGTCATCATTTGCCAGATTATACCTCGAATTTGCTCTGGAATACCAGAAATGACATATTTTTCTAGCTTTTCAGGTTCTTGACTGGCAATTGTTGGGAAATCGTTAACCACTTGTGTCCAAAAAGCCCAATCTGTCTTTAACAACTCCTTTTGTTCATCATTGTTCAAATCTTCTTTACTCACTTCTTCTTTTACTTCAGTTGGTTTTTCCTCTTTCAAGTTCTCTAAGAAACTGGTATAATTAGTTCTCAATTGGTTTTGACCTTCTTCCAACAACTCTTTTGTGGTTGATTTCTCGTTCAGAAAATGGCTACTGGTCCTTCTATAACGGTTTGCAATTAAATTGACATCAGCAGTAGACTCTAACTGGAGTGAGCTCTGTCTTATAGACGAAGACCGATGATGACTTGGAGCATTGATCTTCTTTTTCTCAAACTCTTCCCTGAAGGAGTTGGACTTCAATTGCTCCTCTAATGGTGGTGGAACGGTTTTCTTCCTATTCCTGGTCTTCAAGTCTCTACTTGGAAGCGCAGGTGGTGGGGTGCTGTTGATATCTTCAGAACTGTTATTGCTTACAAGAGTATCAACGTTGTTCCTTGATGGTAGATCTGAGGCTCGTCTTGGTGGAAGCTCTGGAGATTCGGGGCCCAATGAGGCATCATCTGCAATGGACATTTGGATTCCATTTATAGTGTCTTCTGTATCGCTTAGCATGACATCATGGACAGAACCCTTTGCGTTTTCATCCATACCTTCGACAGGTTCAGAGGTGGGTTTTTCAGTATGTCGTGCAGGTAGTGCTGGTGGTTTCGTGCTGTCTAATGGGGAACTATTTAGATCATCATTTTCTGCAATATCTATGGTATCACTCTTTTTCTTTATCGATTCTAAGTTTCCATTGCCTTCACTTTTATCTGAGTCAGGAGTGATTTCCTCTTCTGGCAATTTTTTACTAACAGATTCCTGCACTTTCTCAGTATTGTTTTTATGTTCAAGTTCTTTTTCAGAATCTTCTTTCAATACAGTTGGTTCCTTGCTCTCAGTTTCTTCAGTTTTTACAGGTTCCTCATTCTTTGTAGTAACTTCCCCTTTAACAGACCCTTCTTCTTCTTTTACATGCTGATCAACTTTTGCAGGTTCTTCTTCTTTTACATGTTGGTCAACCTTTGCAGGTTCTTCTTCAAGTTTCAAAGGCTCGACTTTATCCGTCAGGTCTTCATTGATAACCAGTTCATCACTCTTCATTGGGACCTTGTGATCTTCATGTTTCTCAATATTTGCTGGTAATTCATTCTTTTCAAGCTCAGCCTTTACAGGTTCTTCATTGTCCACAGCATCAGTTGTACTGGTTTCCTTTTTATTCTCTTCTGTGTGAACTTCCTTCTCTGGAATTGTATGCGTGCCATTGTTCTCGGAACTATGGTTTCCCTTCCCTTCAGTGATATCACCAGCTTCCTGAGATGTTTCAGGTTCTTGGCCATCGGTTTCTGCGTTTGCAGGAAGATCTATTTGACTTTCTCTTTGCTGTTGTAACTTCTGCTTCTTCTTTTCCTTCTTCTTCTTATTCTTCTTACTATTTTTGCTCTTGCTTGGACTCTCTAAAACGGGATTGCTATCATTTTCGGTTTCAACACCGGTTACCTTCTCTGTCTCAGTCTGTTGAACTTTATCTACCTCGTCCATTTTCTCTTTATCAGATATATATATATATATCTTTCTCCTTATTTTACTTAATTTTATGGGAAATTTTCTAAGATCTCTTTCTTCTTCTTACTTCTCTTTCTTTCTTATTGAACCCTTTTATTATCCAATCCAATTGTATTAAAACCGTAAATATCCCAGGTAATGGAACCTATAGAGACAATATGCAGGCTAGATCTGACAGTTCGATGCTGCATGCCCCTCTCTTTAAAGGGTTTCCCCTCGAGCCCGGGTCTTGATATTTTTTTTTTAGACCACGGGTCCGCAAAAGAACCCAAAAAAATGACAAAAAAATTCTTGTAAGCCCGATACAATTTTTACCTGCGTTCGAATCCCAGCAGTAGCACAAACAAATTAGGAGTAAATATAACACAGCAATGTATTTTGTATTCAAATATGTATGCAACTATTAGCTGTATATTCAAGGTATTATGGCTATCTTCCTACCGTAAACAATATTGGAGGGAACAGGGTGGGGGTGATATCTTTGTAAGTTTCTTATTGCTCTTTGGTTCTTTTTTTTTTCAACAATGTAATAACTTGTATACATGTGGTGTGTCCGTATGTGCCTACCAAATTTGCATACACTGATATGTTTGTGCTTATTAGCAAGAGGTAGTAAATAGTATAACCGAATTTATTTCTTGCTGTGTCAGTCTCTCTTTGCTGTTTTCGTGTGTTTTTTTCCTGTGTCTCTTCTTTATTCACTTTTCCTCTTGGGCGGTTAATTATTTTTTTTCTGGAAAGAAAAGAAGCAGATAAAAAGGAGGTAGAGAAACAAAGGGAAAAAAAAAAGGTAACGGCGGTTATTTTTTATTTTTTTTTTTTTTTTATCTTCTTTACAATTATATAGTACATGTTTTGAAAAAAAAAAGAGTATGGATGACTCTACATTTTGTTGCCACTTTGCAGGGTCTGGGTACAGTTCTGATTATGTTTGTGATGATATAGATTTGGTGAAGGTGTTTGAAGAGAACCAGGTGGTATTGCAGGAAAGTTCACAGGAATCAGTTAAGGATATTTCTTCTTCTTTCGCTTCCTCACCTAGTTTGTCGATAGAAGAGATATATCCTTGGTCTGCTGAAGTGAATACCATCTTGACGGAGCGGTTTTCTTTGGCGAGTTTCAGAAACTCTCAGTTAGATATAATTAATACAGCACTACAAGGAAAAGATGTGTTTGTGTTAATGGCCACTGGCGGTGGGAAATCGCTATGTTACCAATTGCCTAGTCTCGTTACGACAGGAGCTACACAGGGAACCACTATAGTGGTGTCGCCATTGATCTCACTTATGCAAAATCAGGTGGAGGCATTGTTGGATAAGAGAATTAAAGCCTGTATGTTGTGTTCCAATAGCACTTCAAAACAAAAACGGGTGACTCTAGAATTGCTTAGGGAAGGTAAGTTAGATCTCTTTTACATATCGCCAGAAATGATTGTGGGATCCTCCCAATGTAAAGGTCTACTGAAGAGACTTTATCACAAGAAATTATTAGCTCGCATAGTTATCGATGAGGCTCATTGTATTTCCAGCTGGGGACAGGATTTTCGGCCTGAGTATAAACAGCTTAGTTTCCTTAGACGAGAGTATAAGGATGTGCCAATAATGGCCCTGACAGCGACTGCAACAGATGTTATAATTGAAGACATAGTCAGTAACTTGAGTTTAAACAATCCGGTGATATTTAAAGATACTTTTAATAGAAAAAACTTGTTTTATGAAGTGAGTAATAAGAACAACAAAGCATCACACTTGATTATCTATTTAATTAAAAGTGAATACGAGGGTGCATCTGGCATAATATATTGTAATTCAAAGGCCTCTTGTGAAAAGTTATGTAATAGTCTAAATGAAGCTGGGATAAACTCAGGATTCTACCATGCTGGAATGAAAAACCTGGATAGGGCAACTATACAGAGGAAATGGCAAAATAATGAGGTCCTCGTTATATGTGCCACTGTTGCTTTTGGAATGGGGATAGATAAGCTCGATGTGCGGTTTGTTTTCCACTTAGATATACCAAGATCTTTAGAAAATTATTACCAAGAGACAGGAAGGGCAGGTAGGGATGGTGAATATTCAAAATGTATTTTATTCTTCAATTTTCAAGATGTGAGAAAATTACAAATAATAATTCAACGAGAAAAGGTTTCGAAATCCCAAAAGGATAGAAATATGCAGAGACTTCAAGACGTAATTGAATACTGCATCAATAAGGTAGATTGTAGAAGGAAACAGATATTGAAATATTTTAATGAAGAATTTTTCCCAGAAAAATGTGAAAAAACATGTGATAATTGTAAAAATCTTGGTATTTCAGTAATAGAAAAGAAGGACTACACAAAATATGCACATGCAATTATATCTTTAATGGTAAAATTATCAAATGAGCGTATCACATTAATCCAATGTCAAGATATATTCAGAGGGTCAAATAATATGAAGATACGATTTTCCGGTTTTGATCATTATAAAGAACACGGTTGTGGAAAGAATCTTTCAAAGATAGAAACTGAGCGGCTGTTCTTGTACCTGATAAAAAATAGTTTCCTGGAAGAATATGTTGTCAAAAATAATATGGGTTATTCTGTAAAATATCTGAAAATTAAGAATTCCAATGTTGAACATATGGGGAAAGTTCTAATTAATAGTCTTCGAAAAGAAACAGTGACAACAAAAAAGAGCACAGAAATTGATACAGATAAGTCACAATCGAGAATTGATACTAACAATAGTTCTCTCAGCTTGTTAAAGTCAAGTAGAAATACCAGTTTTAGCATGGACTTTGAAAATAATAATAAGCGACATCTTGAAGATGCTGAAAAGGAGGAAGATCCATTGGAGCTCTTTTCTACAATTCGTTCCTGTCTTTTTAATGAGGCATCTACTAACAAATTTGATGATAGGAAAAAAAGACGAAAAAATGGAAACTGATGGGCATCAATAAGGGGACACTATAACTTTGTAACTCTGTATTGGGACCAAATTTTGTTTATTTTGTTTTTATTAAATTCAATTCAGAGTGATCAGAGTTACTAGGGCTACTAAAATATAAAATCCAAAAAAAATCAAATCTGTCGTTAAAAATTATATTAATTCAAAGTCTATATAGAGTGTATTAAATATCGTTTCCAGAGCAAAGGAATGAATCCCAAAAGGAAAAACCTATCGTCCTTCGTACCAAAATCTAGTATTTTAAAGGTAGCGTAATATTACATATCAAATGGGTGTCCTAACATTTTGAAACTTTTTACCACTAACGCAACCAAACCAGTCACCTCTTTGCGGTCTCCAAACAATATTATTTATCTCTTGATTTTTGTTTGAGTAGTACATTATAGGTACATCCTTTTCCCTAGATGGTTGTCTGGAAGGTTTGGAAGATGCTTTCGAAGAAGCGTCGTCTAGCGGATATTCAGTATCATTATCCACATCCATAGAAGCACTATTGGGACCTGGTCTAGGTGTAATTGCACTTGAAACAGACCCATCTTCAAAATATGCATTAATATCCCAGCATAGAACTTGACAGTCATCACTACAGGATATTAATGTATTTTTCTTTGTTGGATGCCATTTGATTTGATTAACTGATGAACTATGTCCATCTAGTATTACTAAAGGTGACTCTGGATTTCTCATATCTAAGATCAGAATTTCCGTAGAGTCTATAGCAAATGTGGCCAAAACATTAGGATCATGAGGCGATGGCTCTAACCTCAATAGAGCATGTGAACTCTCATCAGAACTATCACTTCCAGACCCACTTCCATTATTAGCTTCATTTGCTGGAGGTTCGTAAATAATTGTGCTATGTGCTAAACATCTCAGGTCAAAAACACGCACACTTCCATCACCACCACAACTTGCAAATAGTTGAGTAGATTGTGTCAAAAATCTAACGTCAAACACCTCACTATCATGTGCAATTAACTGCGTTTTGACGTAATTGCTGCTTTGTAAATCCCACACAATGCATGTTGTATCAATTGAACTGGATATTAAGATATTAGTATCAATTGGGTTCCAATGGAATGAGGTGATTGGAGGGAACTCTCCTAATAGTGAGGAATTTATATCCGCAGTTCGTGTTGGATACGGTGGGGCATTCATAAATGCCTTATTGTTTGGATGTTGTTTGTGGAATTTGCACAACGATAAATTCAATTGCTCCTCCAAAGTATTCTCTTCAGGATTCAATGACCATATTCTTAAAGAGTCAGAGGATGTTGCTAATTTTCTGGCCCGGAAAGGTGAAGGCATCCATTGTATATTGCTGACTGGGTATATAACGTCTGATTCTGCAACACTATCCCACTTGAACAAATCTGGGGAGTGAATAACTTGAAGCTTATTCCTACTATCTTCTTTATAGGACCCAAAGCAAACATAATCCTCAACACTCCAATCCAATGCATAAAGCGGGAAATGTGCAGAAAACTCACATACTACCCCTTGATTCATATTCTTTAATGTGCTGTTGAGTCCAGCTCTGATCTGATGCAATTGAGAATAGTTGTTTGGGGAATATAATGGGTGCAGGAAATCCAACGGGGAATACATTGGAGATCTGTTATTCATAAAAACCTCCTCACCACTAGCATTGGCACTTGAATTGTTGTTCGAACCGTTCCCGTTACTCCCTCCTTCATAAGCAAGGTTTACTCCACTGCTGTATGGACTCGACAGGTAACTCTGATGAACACTTTGGCTAGGGCTCCCAAAAGATACAGATGCTCTTTTCCCAGGCTGATATTCCATTGTTATAAATTCCTTCCTTTACAAGTTCCTCGTTCTCTAATATATTGTTTCCTATTCCAAGGGATTTTTCAAAGAAATTGAAGATTCAGAAAAAGAGGGAATTTTTGGCTAGTTGATATTGAACTTATTATAATATTTAAAAGACTGAAATGGAAGATGATATACGTTCTATCCTGTCCTTTTTCTACTTCACTAATATCCCTTCTCTTTTATGTTGAAAACTTGAAATTTCGTTATTTTTTCTTGGTCCTGCTAAGAACGGGGTGACTACTCTGGGTACTGCACTTTCTGTGAGAACACCAAGATGGTATATGTGGGGGGGGGTTAGACAAGCACACAGACACAGAGGGCTGCAAGTATACTGTCATATTTCAAATACAGTTACAGGGATATCACCCCCTCTCTCTATCTTTGCTCCAACACAATAGTTCTCTACAAGGATGAAGGATATTAGAAGATTCTCTTTCTTCTTGAATTTTAATTTTTCTTTTTATTTCTAATGCCTAAAAAAAATGTCTATACAAGTGTTAAAATTGACAAAAGGTTTTATGAACCTTTGAGTTCAACTCATATTTCACTAACGAGAAGGGATATTGAAAATATTATATGTAGGGGAAGTTTAGAAAAAAAAAAATAATAATAAAATTAGTAGGAGTAGTACTAGTAACTTATGCAGTTCCTAGAACTGTACCAGAACCGGTATTGCCAGTAGTTGGTAAAATTGGAGCTTGTCCTGGGAAGAAAGATTTGTATTCGTCTTCTCTGTCAACTTCTGCGTCGCGATAGTAAGTGATATTGAAAGGGATCAAGTTGATCAGAGGGTTAGCGACGTTTTCAATCTTGTCGATAATCCAGGAAGGTGGAACCAGGATGTTAAAGTACTTCTCGAAGTAGCCAATGAAGTATCCGACAAGCATACCTGCGGTGTGACCCAAGAAACTAGAGGAGAAAAAGATAATGGCAGTGAAAAATAGCAAAAACACAGGAGCAAATTGTGTTGGGATACTGTACTGAACGGCAGGAATCATTCTTGACAACTCAAATTTAGGGTATAGTCTAGATTCCTTGACACTCATGTAGGCGATGAAAGTGAAACACCATCCGCTGGCACCAACGACACTGTGGTTAAGGTCCAAAACTCTTGAAGCAAGGCAATAGATAATAGCTGCAATGACAGCAGATAAGTTCAGCACCACGCCGGTGTGAACGGTACCATGAGTGGACTCAAAGTTGTTCAAGGGACCTGCAATGGCCAGCGCATTGAAAATCAGATGGACGTAGGACAGATGCATCAAAGGATATAGGGATAGCTTCCCCATATCCAAATTGAATAAGGAATCAGCCTTAAGAACGAAATGGTCTTTAAATTGCGGGTTAACCTGAGAAATACCAAATAGTACTGTCAAGAATATCAACAAACCAGTGGTCAATGCAGCTGGCGGACGTCCAGCTGGTATCAATAGATTAAGGGGCCCAAACATCTTTAACTCAAATGTTCTTTTATTTTAAAATTTTTTTTTCTTTGGCTTTCTTATTACCTCTTTTCCTTAAGTGCCTGTTCCCTAAAAGAGAAATTGTAATTAAATCGATCTACTTAATAAAGAAATTGAAGTACAACCGTTAAAAGTATTATTTTTTTTCTTGAATCATTCGTTATTGCACTCCTTCTCACTCTTCCCCGAACAAAAGGACTTAGGTGTCAATAAAGAATCTATCTCGTTACACAAAACAAAATTTCTGAGCTACTGTGTCTGTGTGTGTGTCCCAAAATTGAAGATAATTTTTTTTTCTTTCTCGAGGAGGCCCGTGCTGCCGTCGTTTTCTTTCTTTTTTTCTTTCTTCAATTTTTCTTGCAGCCAAAACCTTCCTTCACAAAATTATGCGCAGAGAGTACCAAAAAAATGCATAGAAGCAGATCAAAATAAAACAAACCCTAAGAAACACTCGCAGTATCTATCTTTTTCAGAAAAGTTTTTCACATTCCGTAGAAACATTCTCGGACACATACACACTCCCAGAAGAACCCGCAGAAGAAGAGGTTAAGATTTAAAAAATGACGTAATCAGAAACAATGTATGCGGAAAAAATGAAATAGAAAAAAATTGAGGAAAAACCAATTGTTCCGGCTGCATCCTTAATTGATTCATACGGGATGTAATTGCATATTTAAGAAGAGTTGGGAATAAGCTGTATCAAATTTTTCTTTTATTATTTTTTCTCTCAATTTTTTTTTTAGTTCTAATTTCTAATTGGAAGACATATTGTAAAATTGCAATAATAAAATAGAAACAACAACAACATTACACCTGTTATACTAAATGACTGTTGCTAGAGCTTCTAGGTTTAAGAAAGCCCGTGTCGCAACCGGGGCTGTGAAGTCCATTGCTATGGACAAATTGTCCAATGTTACCTTGTCTACTGAACAACAGCAACTAAGGACTCGCATTCTGGAGTTTGTGCGTGAGAACTTGACGAATTATCAAAAGGGCAGCAAGCCTGCCATGTTTGTGGTGCAAGGTGATGCCGGAACTGGTAAGTCCGTGATTTTGAACGCTTTGTTTAACGAGGTGCAAAGGTTGGCTAATGATAATAAGGATTCGAAGGATATCTTGACTGGAACAAGAAACTACCTGATAGTGAACCATCCCGAGATGTTGAAGCTATATCACCGAATGAGCACCAATTTTAGGTATATTAGCAAATCTTCCTTGGAACGTCCAACATCTTTGATCAACACTTTAACAAAGACCAAAGAGATGGCCGATGTGGTAATCATTGATGAAGCACACTTGCTAGCCACATCAAAGGATGCTTTTAAGAGGTTCTATGGTGAAAATCATCTGCAGGAACTAATGTCTCTGGCCAAAGTATTGGTGTTAGTCTACGACGAAAAACAAGCGCTTCGAATGGGTTGTTATTGGGATGAGAATACCAATAATGGTGCCAACCTTCAGTCTTACTACGACACTATTCCTGAAGAAAAACGTGGATGGTATAACTTGAAGCAGCAATTCCGTGTGGCTGCTCCAAATGATGTCCTTGAATGGATAGATACCATTAGTACAGTGGGAAAGATTCCAAGATATCCTAAGAGCACAAAGGGATCCATACAATCAGGGTTTGATTTCCAAGTATGGGATAACTGTTTGGAAATGTACGAAATGTTGAAAAAGAAAAATGCTGAGTTTGGTCAATGCCGTGTATTGTCCACATACGACTTTCCATACAGATTAGACGGTAAAGTTTACTATGTGACATGCGATGATTTCAAACTAAGATGGGATATGTACGCGCCAAGAGCTACGTTACCGTGGAGTGAAAGAGATGATACCATTGATGAAGTTGGTAGTGTGTATACCGTCCAAGGATTTGATTTAAATTATGCAGCTGTTATTTTAGGAAGATCTGTGGGTTATGATAAAGCTAATGACTGTATCCAACTCAGACCAGAACTTTACGACGACCATGCAGGTTTCACTAAGAAGAAGAACATCTCAGATGCTGATACGGTAAAGCAGAAAATTATTATGAATAGTATTAATGTGCTTCTCACGAGAGGTACCAAAGGTCTTTACGTATATGCATGGGATCCAGAGCTAAGAGAAAGACTGAAACAGAGTAGAATGGAATGATTTTCTTCCTTGAGAACCCAGATTTCAAAATAAATAAATTATTATAGATAAATTATTATATCGTATATATGATATAGATACTACAACTATTGATACACGTTAGCTTAAACACCTTTACAAAAGCTTATTTTTGAAAATGTTGGTTCAATTGTTCTGGCAAAGTAATGCAAAGAATTTATATTCCAGAAAAATAATATTAATGACGGAATAAAATGCAAAGTCAGGAATACCTCTTATTCAGTTTTCTTTTTTCTTGATATCCAAAGCTTTCTTCTCTCTCCTCTTATTTAGTGCTTCCCAACTAATACCGGAAAATACAATAAAGATACCTGTCCATTGCATCAAATTGACAGATTTGCCAAATACAACGATACTCAACAACATAGACATCATCTTCCTAGTCACGGTAATCATGATTAGAACCAAGGAACCATATTGCTCCAATGTAAAGAAGATGAAGCATTGGCCTAGGGATCCACAAAGTGCGTACCCCACTAGGTAACTCACTATTTCTGGGTCCTGTCTAATCATACTCTGAGATAGATTCCATTGTCTTCTGTCGAAGGCTATCAAGTAGACAATATTCCAAATGGCAACAAATAAGTTTAAAGCAAACATCATATGAGCACCAGTCAATTGATGAAATTCTTTGTGCTTCTTCTTTTCGTCTTTGGACTGACTGTCTTGAATAGCCATTTGGATTCTGTTGTTCTTCATCATCTTGTCCTGGGTAGCGTTGGTTAAGCCATCCATGAATAAGCTCAAAAACAGCAGGGCAAACCCTGACATTCTCTTCCACAGCTCTTCCTCATCTCCAGTCTTCGCCGTATTCTTCTTCTTTGATGAACCACCAATGGTGAACAATGTCACACCAAGACTCACGAGAATAGCTACTAGTGATTTCTTACCGGAGATTCTGGTACGGTACACAATCAAATGCACTAACAGCACGGGAATCATCTTACAGGACTTGGCCAACATATACGTCAGGTAGTCCACGTATTGCAATGCATACTGAGACAGCGGTGTGGAGGCACTCTGTGTGAAAGAGATCAAACACAACGGTTTAGCGTAGTCTCTGACCATCGCAAGAGCACCATAGCCCTTGACTTCACGATTCTTGACTCGCAAGTACGCGAAACCAACACACATAGCTGCAATAGCCTGTGCAACGGCAATGACATTCGGACACTGGTACCGCTGTCCAGAATTAGACCACACCTGCGTGGTCAAGGGCTCCTGGACCAATGCCCAAGTAAGAAAGCTGACGTATATCCCAGCACTGCAAACCAACAACGGTAGTATCGACCTGTCCTTCATATTTTCTCCAAGTACAGCTTACTATCCTACCATTCTAAGAGACAAAACACTAACGCTCATACATACAAATACATATATTTAATAAAAGACAACAGCTGATAGAAGAGACACAGCATTCGGTATACTGAAAATTCATGTGACATCACATCCGACGTAGTTTTTTTTTTTTCGTTGAATTTTTTTTTTTTTTTTTTTTTTTTTTGGGCAAACGACCCGGGAAATATAAAATCTGTCACTTGAAATGCTATTACACTAAGTTGATCTCCCCCAATTGGTGTGTGTTAAAGCGGCTAAACAGCTTCATAGATCAGGACATACAAGAGAGCTTGGGTTTTCTATCAGATATCTGTTTTTTTCCTTGTTGAAATTGGCTGTTTGGAAGGTTATAATTTTTTTTTTTGGTTTCCGTATAGATAAATAAATTAAGGATATACTAAATGGGTGTTTATTCTTCAATTGGCGCCACATATGGGGTCAGAGTTGATCAGATCTTGGAGACTGATCAGGATTTTACGAAGTATCATGAGAAGCTTAACAGAAAGCTGCAGAAGTTGAGACACCGTTGTCAAGGTGTCACTAAGGATACCAAGAGATACGCCGAGAAGGAGAAGTTGTCCAAGGTCACGCACGAACACTACGACAACAAGTCCAAGTTGTACGGTGTGTTGTTCTTGCTGCATGCCGAGAGAGATCTGGCCCTTGTTGAGACGCTGAAGTTGAGAGGCCGTCAAAGAGGTAAGTTAAAGAGAGCTGAGAGGAAAGTCATTAGTACGAGGTTGAAGAAAGTGGCCCAGACTGTAACAAAATTGGTGGAGCTGACGAAGAACGAACAAAACAGCTTTACTCGTTTGCAGTATCTGGTCTATGAAAGATTGGCTCTTGCCGAGTACACCTTGTATGGTAAGGTGACCAAGAAAAACAAGACTAATGACAGAGTGACTAAGCTGCTGGCTCTTCCATTTGCTGCATTACAATTCTTAAACGACCAGGGTCTAGTTAACGAAGATGTCTTGGCGTTGATCCACTCTAAATACGAATACACTCTAAAGCAGTACTCCGGAAACCTGGTTTCTAACCAGGAATTGAATAACTTCATTGCAAAGGTAATCTCCGAAGTTGGTGAACAGGACGAGCTTGCTAAGATACTTATAGATAATGGATTCAAGATTGAAGTGAAGGAAGTGGATGAATCCGCCGTGAACTCTTTGACAAACATATCTTGGAGGGCTTTCAATGCTAAGATTACTGATCACGAAGTTGCCAGCTCCATTGAGGCCGCACAATCTGTGGAAGTTAAAAATGTTACGGATTACAGTACTTTACTATTACATTGGGATAATGCTCTATTGAGACAGGAAGTGGTTATTAAGAACTTTGATGAAAACGAAGTTGAAAAAAATGATGATATTGATGACCCACAAGAAAATAACCAGATTTTGCTGGCATACATCAAATACAACAGATTATTGGTGAACACCATACGTGATAACGAGATTTTCAAACAACTCTGGAACCAATGGAACACATCAAGTCCAACAATATCCACTAAGATTGTTAAGTTTAGAGAGCTTGACCGTATTACCAAGAACCTGAAGGTTTTCCTACAGGAAATTATGGAACTACCGGGTATCTACTCTGACGACGAATTGATGTACCAACTGGAACTTTTGACCTTGTACTATCAAACTATTATGAGTTCCGGTGCTCTTGCTTATCTATATCAAGCTAAGGGCCATTACAGAGAAGCGCTTGCCCTTCATATCGATGCCTTCCAAAAACTTGACGGTAAATTAGAGGATGGTGCCATGAACAGCTCTGAGGAAATTCTTCCAGTACATCTATTCAATAAAACAGAAATTGAAAACACTAGAGAAAATATAAAATCTGCATGGACTGGTGTTGTCGCTTTGGCAGGCTATCAAAAGGGACTAAAAAACACAAAAAGTAAATATGAATTTTCTGTTATTGAGAAGCTAAACTATGGAATAAGTCTTGACCCAACGGAAATTTCACTAAAGAACCTATTTCCAACAACTCCCAAAGTTCATCCAGTATCAGCTAAACCTACCCTATTTGATCTAGCATTTAACTACGTTCAATATGAAAAGGAGACGGAGAAAGTACAACAAACTACTAAAGCTGCATCAAGTGGTAGTAATATTATCAGCGACGATAAGGATGAGGAAGAACCCAAAAAGAAGAGGGGTTTCCTCGGTTTGTTTGGTCGTTCTTAGACGGCTCTAATGTATTAGATATTAATTATTTAAAGTATAATGTATAAATCATCGCGACAAAAATACCATCAAAATATTTGTGAGTAGATAAGTGTGTCCATATTAAAATAGTGCTAAAGTCTAATAATTGGATTGTCTATAGTAGAATGCTCTTGCAACAAGTTTTAGTAACGCACTAGAATCTAATTCAACTTTATTATTCAAAACAGTTAACTTTCCGTTGGAACGATCAACTTGTTTTTGGAGTAGCTTTTTGAATTCGAAAAAGTCCGTAGTATCGGGGTGTTTATGCTCTGGTCCTTTTCTTTTATCGGATAATTGAATACCGAATCTGGAGCCATCAGTGGTTGAAATCTTGAAAACTATATCAGGGAACTTAGGACCACTAGATCCAAATACCTTAACTGAATGCTTACCCATGTTCTCACCTTTTATACTCTTTAGTACACCCTTTTCATACAATTGCCTTGCAGTCCACTTATATTTCAAACCTTGTAATTCTTTTGCATCCTTATGTTGTACCTTTTTGTAGGCACTCTTCAAGTTCCCGAAAGCACCCTTATGATGAGGGGTAAAATCAGAAGATCTCTGTAAATCAATTATAATGGAGGATACAGCACTTTTTATTGTCTTGTAATCAGTGTCTAATTTTTTGTTTACCATATCAAGTTCCTTTAAGGTAGTAGCGGTCATATCAACCTCATTTTGTATGAACTGAAGTGCATAGTCTGGGTTCTTTATGGTATTTGCAATATCATTTAAGAAGTTCTGCAATTTACTGTCCTTTACACATATAATATTAGCGTTAGTTAGTTCCTGAATATTTCTTAATGTCACATTTTTCAAAGCAAAATAAGAACTAGGTTCAAGTTTCTTAATTAATGGATCCATTTGCATTTTTGGATTTCTTTTTAATAAATCCGAAAATGTTGGTTCATCTTCCGGAATGACGGAACTGATGGATAAATCATATAAATTGGTATCAACATCTTCAACCTGTATCATAAAAATAAACGCTCTTTTAACTTGATCATAAACTCTTCTTAACCTATCATCACCAACTAAAAATCTATAGGCAGAAGAATCCAACTCTAGAGTTATTCTTCCCGAATTTCTAGACATTATTTTAAAATCTAAGCTGTTCAAAACGTCGCGAATTGGATCTCCATTCGTAAAATCGTCCACAAACTCTAGGAATTTTTCACTAATCTCGGTAACTTTTGATGCTAACAATTCCAGAACAGGACTAGTCGAGATCATATCATTGTAGATAGTTGAATATCCTTCCTGTTCGTAATTAACATCAACCAGTAGGTTGTACATTAAATTTCTAATATGTGGATTTATTTCTTCGCAGTATTGGTTCAGAGGTTGAAGATATCCAGAAAATTGCGCTTGATAAAATACGACCTTCAAGGATTCTAATAGGACTTCAATCTTCGATTGAATAGAATTATCATTATATTCTTCAAATCCGAATCCACCAAAATTTTTCAGGAAATGTGAAACAAAATTATCAATCAGTAACTGGGCAACAGCATTTAGCGACTTTGTTTCATCTACATTCCGATCTGAGAAATAGCATAGAATTTTTGTGCCTAAGAATCTTAATTCAATTGGAATACTGGTAGTCTTTCTTGAGAAAATTTCTGCAATCATTTCCACTCCATGCCATATGTTACGCAAATTCCCAATAAACGCTTCTTTAACCTTACTATCTTCTATAGGCTGTATGTTGGAAGATGGTGCCATATGATAAATCTTTTCGTAGATCACATAAGGATCACTGTCGAATTGATTTTCTTTATTACCAATAAAAGATAATAATGGTATAAACAACTCAAAACAATCACCACATTCTTTATCAATGAATTCATCCAAAAGTTGTTTCCAAACAGGTGCCCTAGGTGCCAAATACTCATCAATACCGTTTACCTGCTGAATATCTTGTTGAAGAAGTTCTGAAATCAATTTAGCATACAATTTTCTTTCCCTATTTCCCATCTTCTTATTAGTGGTTGTGAATGTCGAATATATGTTCCTTACGGTGAAATCTTTTTCTTTCGATGCCATTAGTTTCCAATAGGATGGTTCAACTTGAAGCAGATAAAACAAGCCTTCAAAACCAGGGAATCTTGAATTAGGAATCTTAGACTTAATTTTTGCCAAATAAGAATCCTCACTTCTGGCTAAATTATGTTTTTCTAACACAGTCAGCAAATCAAATTGACTACGTATATCTTTTAGCAAAATAGATTTCCTCATATTCTCAGAATCTAGGGAAGCCTGGTAACTTTCTACCTTGTCTTGAAACTCTTCTATAGAGCTTTTGTTGTTAAGTAACCATACAAATTTCTTCACTGCCCATAGACTAGGATTTGGATACAGCATCAATTCATTATATGCCGATCTCATTAAACGCATCCTGATAAAACTTTGGATTTTAACAATCTTGACCAGATTGGACTTGTAATGGGTACTGGATTCCGTCAATTTACGACGCACAGCAGCACCTCTTATAACAGACTGGAACCGTTCAACATTACTATACTCGATAATTTCGTCAACCAAATCTAAAGTATATCTGACGAGTAACCCACGTATGGTAGATTGAAGAATAGTGACATTGATAGCCTCTCTGTTCAACTCATGTCTGTTATTAACTAATTTTTTTCTGATTAAATAACCTTGACAAATCGAATTTATCGAGGACTCTTTTATCACACAGCTTTTATACTGTCTGAATTTCTTTCTAACAATTCGAGCTT
Organism: Nakaseomyces sp. UFMG-CM-Y6046; assembly: GCA_030571395.1. Classification (NCBI taxonomy): domain Eukaryota; kingdom Fungi; phylum Ascomycota; class Saccharomycetes; order Saccharomycetales; family Saccharomycetaceae; genus Nakaseomyces; species Nakaseomyces sp. UFMG-CM-Y6046. The sequence continues at coordinate 57,066 of JAJLXT010000058.1, read as the reverse complement.
TACAACAAGCTTGTAATACCATAATGTCTTCAAGACCTTCACCCGTTAATTCTATTCTAACAGCATCGGTACTCTTCCTTATTAGAAAGCTTCTAGAGATGCTTTGAATAGTAATCAATGATTCTAATTGATCATTCACGGATGATTTTTTCAGCGTGTGCTTCTTTCTTCTTAGTAAACCTCTCAACTGCCCTTGATAGGCAATAATATGTTTCTCATTAACTTCAATAGAAGTTGATAATGCCTGAGTATTTGCACGAACACTAAATCCTTTACAAACTTTTTGTAGTTGAGTTATGTGACTCTCTTGTCTGGAAATTTGGATCCTAAATTTGTCGACCCTACTTCTAACTACACAACCTCTGGCCAATGCTGAGACGGAAACGAAATCAACCTTTTTTTCAATGTTTTTCCACCTCACAGATTTTGTTCCGTTCTCTGACCTTACAGTATTAGCTCTAATATTTGACTGAAGCTGAATGATATCATTGTCAAAAAGATTTAACAATTGATTTTGTAAATACAATGAGTATCTGACATTAACACCCTTCGTAACACCCTGAATCTTCTCGACACAGTCAAGAAATTCCTCTTCCGTCATTTTCTCCTTTCTTCTGGGCGAGTATTTGGATGGTGAGTACTTAAAAGTTGAATAGTGACCTAGCTCGTTATCACGATACTGACTCCTTCTGAGGTAGAAGTCAGTATCGAAGGTTAAATATTTTGAAATAGATGGAGAATAGTAAGAGAAACTCATGCTTTTGAGAGGTGAGTATTTCAATTCAGGTGTTTTTGATAGTTTTGCTGTATCAGCATAACTTGTAAATGTTGGCAAGCGAGTCCTGCTACTATTAACTGGAGTTTTAGGTTCCGGCATGTTCATCTTTAAGTCAATAGTGTTATCAATTTCTGGAATTTCTTCAGTTGGTTCCACCTTCTTTGGTGTTATGGGTGGTATAATTGCAGGTTTAGGAGTGTTCTTCAAATTTGTTGGACTCGAAAAATCCTTTATTAAACCTTCCTTGTTTGGAGACTGTTTCTTTATAGGGCTAGAGATGGTACTGGTGGTGCCACCCAATGTCGTAAAGTCTTTAATTCTAGGCCATGCTCTCTTACAACTTCTAATTTCTTGTTTTTCAAAAAGTATTGTTCCTGATAAGTTTTGTATATCGGCTGTTTTTCCAGGCCATTTTTTATTTATTATGCTTATAAGAATATGAAGTGTTTCAAAAACATGAGGTAGATCCTTTTTGTTGTACAAGTCCTGAAGTTCGAATCTGAAAGAATCCGGAACTCCTACATGCTCTACCAAATTAAAGAAAGCATTTATATTCTGGGTATGTTTGAACTGAAGTTTATCACCCGCTGGAAAGATAGAGGGTGCCAACGAAGGATTTATTACATTAGTCACTTTGGCCAAATATACACCATCTCTCATCACATCACCGGTGGCTAAGTCTACTTCGGATGGTAGTGTTTCCTGAATAACGGACTCAATCCACTTTTTCACCTCACTTACACGGCATAAGAATTCATAATATTTGAGTTCCTCTGGGCTATAATGAGCCAAAGAGACATTGTCCACTTTCTTCGGAGAGTTGACTAGACTCTTCTTCACATCTAACGGTCCATCAAGAGTCATATTTTCTTTTCCAAAATTATCTTTATTCCAACTAGACTTGCTATTTCTCAAAGGCGAAGCATTTAAATTTGTACGTGACGGAGACCTAACACTTAGCGGCGATTTAGTAGGACTCTGTTGACCAACCGTGTCCATATACCTTTGTAAGAAGGAATTATTGTCACTCATTATAGTTCCAATTGTATGTTACTTTGCTCTATACCTGTTGAAACAATTCAAAATGAAATATTCAATAGAAAATATAATCAAAGGGAAAAACAATTAAATAAACAAAGAAAGTAAAAAATGAAAACCCTTCCTTGCAGATCTTATTTTTTGAGAACAGTTCAGGGATGGGTACTAGATGGATTGCCAATATTTCCATTTTTATTTTTTTTTTTATTTTGAATTTTTTTAATTTTCGATTCTCTTTTGTTTACACGATTTCCCCATTAGGAATTGAGAGTAGCAACTTCCTAAAATAGACATATCAGCAATTAATCCATGACTACCGGGAAGAGACATATTATCATCTACAGCATCAAAAAATTTGTTCATAATTGCACTGAAGATCATATTAATCCGCGAATCAATCTCACAATCGTACTCACATATTTATTATTACACTGTTTTGTACCACTTCTTGCATTTGAGAAGATCATACTACGAGCTGTTGTATATATCAGACCAATTATTTTGGATCAAGATTGTTTGTAGACAGAAGTGGTTGCCAAATCGATGATCTTCCACTAGTGGCAGAATTTGACAATTTAAAAGCACTGAAATCCCGTATAGCGAACATCTCAGGGTCACTTGCATGGAAGCTGCAATCCCAACATTCCTCAATAACAATGGTCTGTGACTTGTCTGTACCCTGTATATCTCTTGATTCGATTTGTATTTTGCATTGTTCTAGATTATGTAGCCGTATCTGTATTGCATCACCTAATGGTATCTTAAGCACAAACACGCATCGTTGACAGTCAGTGACAAATATACTCCCTTTATCAAAGGGCACCACAAAGGTAAACACACTATCATCACAGTATCCAACAGATATGGAACCATTTCTCGAGATCATGTCAGCAGGCGACCACGTCTTGGGTGTAGTCACAGTACAACGGCTCAAGCCTTCAAATGACCTCACATTTCCATTACCAGTCAACGCTATTTCAAAGCTCTGTCCTTGTAGTTTATAGTCAGGATAAATTTTAGAAGAATCAGTTGATTTATCGTGGACTCTGTTATCATTATTATCCGCTTTTAATCGAGGTACAGCACGAAACCTAAATACAACATCACCACCGCTTTGTGCGCTACCTCCGTTTCTAAGAAACCGATGCAAGTGATCAAACATGCGCACATATTTTTCTTTGTCATAACTCGAGAAACTTGCCATATTGTCTGTAAACCAAGTGTATAACGACTCCAGTTCTCCCTTTACAGTGTCATCAGAGTCCCCATTTTCAATCCGGGACTGCAGCTGTCTCAAATCACCACGGAAGACTTCCATGCCTGTTTCCAGTAAATCCAATTCCAACAAAACGTACCGTTCAGAGTCACTGGTGTATATACACTTCTATGATTGATGAGTCGCACAAGAGCTCTAAGTTTATTATTATATTATGTCAAATATCCTATCTTACGACACTGAACTAAAATTTTTTTTTTTTCAGGCTGTGTGTGGTGATTAAAAAAAAAAAAATATTTTTGCGATGAGCATTGACCAATGCGATGGATGCACACAATACTTATTCTCACACGTTCTCTCTTTATATCCTAGGTCGATTGAGTTTATAAACATACACAAAAGCTATACAAGAGATGTCGCTGCATACTGAGCCGCTGGATGTGGAAGATCAAGACGCTATTATCACGGATGCCAGAGCTGGTGACCTGGAGTCTCTGCAGGAGATATTCACCACGCTGATACACCCTAAGATGTTGAAGACGTGTGTTGATGCAGAGAGCGGGTCTACTGCACTGCACATGGCTGCTGCCAATGGCCATCTCGAGGTTGTCAAGTTCATCTGGGAGAGTGTGAAGGAGAACTACAAGAGTGATGAAGCGAAGGAATACGTCAACAAGCAGAACAGCACGGGCAACACTGCGCTGCACTGGGCTACACTAAACGGTAAATTGGATGTTGTCGAATACTTGTGTGACGAGTGCGATGCTGATCCGTTCATGAAAAACGAGTTCGGTCACGATTCCATCTTCGAAGCCGAAAACAACGGCCGTGAGGAAGTGGAGAACTACTTCTTGAAGAAGTACGACGTGGAACCAGAGTCCGAAGAGGACGACGAGGATGGCGAGGAGAGCAAGGAAGGAACCCCTGTAGTCCAAATCACCGAAGGTACCGAGATTGAAGAGGTCACCAAGGAAGCCACAGAAGCACTAGCCAAGAAAACCGAATCACTAACCTTGTAATAACAACAAAAACCTCACCAGCATCAGCATATATAGAAAGTAATAAAAAAAACAACAACAACAACATACGCCACCTTATGTACATTATCTAGCAGATACAATCTTAAAAGTAACTAATATCACTACCACACGTGAAACATCGCCAACAACGAGAAATGGTGAAATTTTTTTTTTTTTTGTTCTCTCGGTGAAAAAAAAAATTTTTTTTCCTAACGTGTGGTGAAGAAAAAAAAAAATTAGATGTGATGGAATTTATTATTTCTTCAGAAGTAACAATTGGTATCAGTAGTAATTTTATATTACAATATCTGGATTTCACTTTATTTGATTCTGAATATTCTGTCTGGTGTCAAAATAAGAAAGGAAAAAAAAATAAACAATCAACTTTCTTTTGGAAATTCAAAGAAGAGACAGAGACTCACACAGATATTTAGTGTAAAAACAAAAGCAGAGTCAAGAATCAAGAAGAAATAAAAAGCAGCTAAATAATAAAATAATATACAACAACAATGTCTGATTTGAGTGCTGATTTGGGATTTGATCCAACTTTGAAGAAGAAGAAGAAGAGTAAGAAGGTTGTTCCAGAGGAATTTGCCGAAGGTGAAGTTGAGTCCAATGGCGATGACATGTTTGCTGGTCTTAAGAAGAAGAAGAAGAAGAGCAAGAGTGGTTCCAAGGCTGAAGAAGGCGAAGGTGATGGAGATGAGATTACCGAGGCTCTAAGTGAGCTATCCTTGAAGAAGAAGAAGAAGAAGAGCAAGGACGCCTCCACTGTTGATGAGTTTGAGAAGGAGTTGGCTAAGGCCGGTTTGGCTGAGAGCAATAGCAAGGAATCCTCTGTTCAGGAGTCCTCCATACAACAAAACGTTGGTCTGCCATACCCAGAGCTGTTATCCAGATTTTTCAATATACTAAGGGAGAACAACCCCGAGCTTGCTGGTGACAGAAGCGGTCCTAAGTTCAGAATTCCACCTCCTGTCTGTTTGCGTGATGGTAAGAAGACTATCTTCTCTAACATTGAGGAGATTTCCGAGAAGCTACAAAGATCTCCAGAACATTTGATCCAATATCTGTTTGCTGAATTGGGTACTTCTGGTTCCGTTGATGGTCAAAAGAGATTGGTCATCAAGGGTAAGTTCCAGTCTAAGCAAATGGAAAACGTTTTGAGAAGATACATTCTGGAATACGTTACTTGTAAGACTTGTAAGAGTATCAACACAGAATTGAAGAAAGAACAATCCAACAGACTATTCTTTATGGTCTGTAAGAGTTGTGGTTCCACGAGATCCGTTTCTTCCATTAAGACAGGTTTCCAAGCCACTGTCGGTAAGAGAAGAAGGATGTAAAAGAACTAACATCTATGTGCATTCTATAGAAAGACGAAACAAGATCAAACAAATATAACAACCACAAAAAAACAAATAAACAAACAAAATAACCAAGATAACATCCAACTCTGCTTATCATTTTTAAGTGCATTTTGTCATTTTTCATTTTTTTTGCTCCTCAATTCTTTTACCAATCACTGTCTTCCAATAACATTTTCTTCCCGAATTTGATATAATAACCCATTTGGTTTAGAGAATTAAATGAAAGAATACATAATTGGAATTAGAAATGTGTGATTTAAAAAACTGAACTTCAATAATATCTATACTTACAATGATTTGCAAAAAAGAACATCTAATGATCACTTTAATATCAACGTAATCCATATCAATTTTTTCAAACACTAATAAAAAAAAAGATCAGGAACATCCGTGCCTTCAACTTGACCTGTGTTCATCAACATATACTAATGCGGGTTTAGAATAACAGGTATGTGCATGTTATTCTTCTTCTTTTTTTTGTTCTTCTCGAACCATTTCCCATATAAATAGATATAAACTAAATATCATATTATGTATTTTAATTATCCATATTTTCGAAATTACATGCTGTCTTTTTAGTTATGTATAATAATGAAGCAAAAAACCAAAAAACCAAATAAAACAGAACAGAGACTTGATGTATACCACTAGTCATTTCAAATAAACAAGGAAAAAAAGACAACTGCTAATGAAAGTCCAGCTTCCAGTAACATACTGCATTTCAACTTTGAAGTTCCTGCAAGTTGTTTAAAACAATACTAACAGAAGGTCTATCTGCAGGCTCAACTTGTAAACACGATTGTATTATGCTTATTAAATTCTGAGAGTATCTTGATTGCTCTGGAAACGTATATTTACCAGTAGATATCGCATACCTTATGGATGCTCCATATAGTTGCTCTTCCCTTTCGAAAGGGTTAATACTAAAGAGTAATGTATAACAGATACAGCCTAACGACCATACATCCACCTTTGTATCCAGCTTTGAACCCATTTTCAAGTTTAAAAATTCTGGAGCCATATAATTATTGAAATTGTCTTCGACCCATTCTTTATATTGGTTCAGTTGCTTTCTAGTACTTATTGTTGTGTCAGCTTTAGCACATGATCCCAATTCTCCTATTATGGGGAGACCGTTTGCTGAAAAGATGATATTGGCGGGGGTTAGATTCCTATGACTATATGAAACCGGAGTCACTGACACATTTGAAGAGATTGAGTCCATCTCTAGTAAGTGATCTTCTTGCAATAAGGCTGCTGCCTCGTCACTATAAGTCATTGATGTAGTGTCTCTATCAGGTAACGAATCACCACTCATAATAGTGTTGTCAGACATGGTAGAGTCTCTATAATTGCGTGTCCCGTTTGTACTATTATTATTACCACTGCCATCGGCATCACCGGTATTCCCGGGTTTAGACCTGCGGACAGAACTTGAGTCATGAAGACACAATAGACCGCGAGCAATGCCACACATTATCCTCACACACTCACTCTCAGAAACAAACGTACCGTCGAGAAGCCGGTCATCTATCGAGTCCTGCAACGACCCCAGTGGATAGTACGGAAACACCACATATACGGTCTTAGACCCATCCATCTCCTGTACAACTTGCGAATCCACACTAGACACCACATATGGACTTTGGAATCTTCTATAGTTATCAATTTCCCTCATAGAATCCGCCACACTGTCGATATTACCAATGGGACACCTTATCCGTTTCAAAGTATACAGCCCGTCATACCCATCATCTCCACCCGCTGAACCACTCCCATTCGAAGTCGAAACGTTATTACCAAACGGTAAACCATCCTCCAACCGCACTAAATACAAGAACCGCAGTCCGCTTTCCCTCAATAGCCGTATCACTGCGTACTTCCTAGCGTTGACAAGCACATATGTATCTGAATAGTCGGGACACAGCCCACAACACAGCATCGACAGCGGCTTACTAAGCCATTGAACAACCTGCATTACGTTTTCCCACCTCTTGTAGCTCTAATAACTTAGTTGATATATGGCTGCCATAAAAGAATGAAATCGAATATCCCTTGATGCTCATCTCAGCATGTTGAAATGCCCCCCTAAGGCCCAAATTTTTTTTGAAAGTTCGCTTCAGTGGGCGGTGAAAAGCAAAATTTTAACTTTCACAAAAAAAAAAAAATATTTCAGCCCATCGAAAGAAAACTTCCAAAACATTTTGAAAGTTATATATTTCTTCAGCATCTTTAAGGCTTCAGATACTACTACGTTATTCATATACAGGTCCCTTTGAGTGTTATATAGACTTTTTTTTTTTCTGGTTGTGAAAGAAGGAAGAAATTTGGATAACTACAAGAGAAATTATAGGAAAAAAAAAAAAACAGAACTAAACGCAAAATGTCGATTCAAACTAGCGATCCAAATGACCCAAATGGCTCTTTGAAGTCGCTGTCTTTGATTGCTGCACACTCACACATTACTGGTCTTGGTCTAGATGAGAATTTGCAGCCTCGTGCCGCTTCTGAAGGTATGGTTGGCCAGGTGCAAGCCCGTCGTGCTGCTGGTGTGATATTGAAGATGATACAGAACGGGTCTATTGCCGGGAGGGCTATCCTTGTCGCAGGACCTCCTTCTACTGGTAAGACTGCACTAGCGATGGGTCTATCGCAGTCTTTAGGGAAAGATGTTCCGTTTACTGCCATTACAGGTTCTGAGATCTTCTCTTTGGAATTGAGTAAGACGGAGGCCCTAACGCAGGCTTTTAGAAAGTCAATTGGTATCAAGATCAAGGAGGAGACTGAGCTGATTGAAGGTGAGGTTGTCGAAATCCAAATTGATAGGTCGATCACTGGTGGCCACAAGCAAGGTAAGTTGACTATCAAGACCACTGATATGGAAACTATTTATGAATTGGGTAACAAGATGATTGATGGTTTGACTAAGGAGAAGGTCTTGGCAGGTGATGTTATCTCTATCGACAAGGCCAGTGGTAAGATTACCAAGCTTGGTAGGTCATTTGCCAGGTCCAGAGACTACGATGCCATGGGTTCCGATACCAGGTTTGTTCAATGTCCAGAAGGCGAATTACAAAAGAGAAAGACTGTCGTACACACTGTTTCCCTTCACGAGATTGATGTGATCAATAGTAGAACACAAGGGTTCCTAGCACTGTTCACTGGTGACACCGGTGAGATTAGATCCGAAGTGAGAGACCAAATTAACACAAAGGTTGCTGAATGGAAAGAAGAAGGTAAGGCCGAGATTGTTCCAGGTGTCTTGTTTATTGATGAAGTGCATATGCTAGATATCGAGTGTTTCTCTTTCATCAACAGAGCCCTTGAGGACGAATTTGCTCCAATTATCATGATGGCTACCAACAGAGGTATCTCCAAGACCAGGGGTACCAACTACAAATCCCCACATGGTCTGCCCCTAGATTTACTAGACAGATCCATTATCATCACTACTTCGAACTACAACGAAGAAGAAATTAAGACTATCTTGTCTATCAGAGCCCAAGAAGAAGAAGTGGAACTATCAACAGATGCTTTGGACCTTCTAACAAAAACAGGTGTGGAGTCCAGTTTAAGATACAGTAGTAATTTAATATCAGTTGCTCAGCAGATATCGTTGAAGAGGAAGAGCAATGTTGTTGACGTTGTTGATGTGAAAAGAGCTTACCTGCTATTCCTGGACAGCAGCAGATCAGTTAAATTTGTACAGGATAACGAAAGCCAATATATTGACGACAATGGTAAAGTAGAGATTTCTACCTCAACCAAAGTAATTACAAATGAAGAAGGTGAGGCCATGGACACAACCGAGTAGATAAAACATATAGTATTAAATAGATGCTTGTTCTTTCTAACTGAATATGTAATATATCAATCTCAAATAGACATGCCGGGGAAAACAAGTTTACTTACAGAATAAACCTTAAAAAGCAAATTGAAAGGAATCTTGAATTAGAGTTTTAATATTATAATATACAGTATCATTAAAGTAGAAAGAGAGAGATAAAAAATAAATGTATTTAAGAATGGAGGGTCTTTCCCGCCTGCTTAGACTTCCGAGCCCTTAGTGTTCAAAATCAAAGCGATAATCATACCGTACAAACCTAGAACTTCGGAGAAAATCAAGATAAGAACGATACCCACGAACAGTCTTGGTTGGTGCATATATTTCCTGACACCCACGTCACCGACAATACCGATGGCGTAACCGCTACTTAGACACGCAAACCCCACACAAAGACCACAACTTAGATGCATAAACCCGTTGAACAGCGTGTATTCTGCGGTTGGAGAAAGGTTACCAGCAATAAGCACCGCAACAACAAGCCCATAAATGGCTAAGATACCACTCATAACCACAGGAATCAAGGACTTCATGATCAATTCAGGCTTGAATGTACCGATACCTGCAATACCTATACCAGACTTCGCAGTACCTATAGCTGCACCAACACACGACAGCACCATGGCTAAAGCACACCCTGCAAAACCAAAGAATGGCGCATATAGTGGAGCATATACATTCTCAGCTACTTCCATTATCAACTATAAAAAAATTGTAATTCCCTTTTTTCCTCTCCTTATCTCTTCGGTTTCCTTGAGAAATCAAATATCCTTTTTCTAGAGAGAACAAAACAAAACCAATTCCGAATAATTAGCTATTACTTTTGTGCCTTATAATATTCAAAAAGCAGTAGAAATTAGATATATAGATATATATATCTTTATCGCAAAGTACTCTTTATAATTGAATCCTGTTCCTTTCTCTCTCTCTCTCTCTTTCCTTTCAGGCTGTGAAGTCGCCTTTTTTTCTTTGTAAAAAAAAATAACAAAATTTTAAACAAATAAAAATATATGTACAATATAGAAATCAATGTAAGATCATATTAGATTGGTTTAAAGAAGGTTGTTGTTTTCTTTGATACAGCTGAGATATAATAGCATAATAATGTATGGCAATGGGAGAGTTACACTGACTGTGGGCCAGCTACGGAGTATTTATGGACAGTTGCATGGGTTACTAGAACAGAGGATGGCTCAGATGTTAGGACAAGGCCCACCTGTTGGAGATGGAGATGGCGATGGCGATGGCAATGCCGAACAGGAGGACAAGGTTAGACGTGAAGTACAACTACGGTTACAGGAGTATCTGTTGCGAGTTATGGATATGGCGAGTGATTCCATTGAAGTGGTAGATGTGGAGGAAGGGAAGAGTATCAGAGAAGTAATCATGGAGTCCCGCGAGAAATTCTTGGAGCCGTTTGATCTGGATCTGAATGAACGTGTGCGTGAGCAGTATCACCAGTGGGAAGACGCCAATGTCAAGATTGCTCAGTTACGCAGACGTGGACCGGAAGCCGTGAGATCTCTATATGCCGCCGAGCAGGAAAAATACTTGAAGGAGATAGACAGCAGGATCGATCAGTTAGAACGTGATAACGAACATTACAATACAGAAGAAGAAGAACCAGAAGAGCAAGCAGAAATTACTTCAGAACAGCAAGAGGTATTTCTAAAGGCATTGAAATCACTGATGGCTACCCAATCACGCATTCCTGAGATCAGATCTGAACTAGACACCACTACAAACTTGGTATCGTATCTAGATAATGCATGAAAGAAAAAAAAAGAGTATACAAAAAAAACAAACAACTAACAAGCAAAAAACAATGGTATGGACTAATTAGCCGCCCAGACTAGATTTCCTAAAATTCGCCAGATCTGATTTCCTAAAAGAGAACAATAACAATATACGAGCAACAACGTGATAACAATGTACAACGAAATACCAGGTGATAGGTTACGTCGAAGAGTACAACTGGCTTTTTTTGTTTTGGGATTTACAAATTTCCCATTTAGGAAATATATCATTAAGGACGAAAAGATTTATTTTTTGTGTGGGTTTGTGTGCGTGTGAGTTATACGTGTTATGCCACGGAATAACACAGAGACAGCGAGAGAGAGAGAGAGAGAGAGAGAGAGAGAGAGAGAGAGGATTATCCTGCCGTGTATTCGTGGAAGCTTTCTTTTGTTCGACGGTTTGTTGGCATTTTGTCGAAAGTTGGCTGGGTTATGTTTGTTGTTGTAGCTAAGAGAGGAAAATGGGGCGTCTACACCGTGTTTTGTTTTTTCACTCTCTTCTCATTTTGCTCAGCCATTTCTTCGTTTCGAGTGGGACTTATTGTGGTGGAAATGTTTTTTAAACGAAAAATGACAGTATCTATTGGGAAAATTAACAAAAGAAAAGAAGAACGAGAAGAAAAAAAAAAGAAATACTACCAGTTGTTCACAAAGTAGTGTAAGGAAATTTCTTTTCTCTCTCTCTCTCTCTTTCCCCGTCTCTACACTCTGTGTGGGCACTGATATACGTTCAGTTTTTATTAAGAAGGCTACGGACATAGGATTTGGTTTTTGGTTTAAAAATTATTTTTGAGGACATAAATTACTGGGACAATCCTTATTTTGTTTAAGGGATAAGCTAACTGAAGAGAAGAGAAAAGAAGGAGAGACAAATTAAGGATTGTTAGAGGAAAAACAACAACAACGGCTGGGGAGAAATTTTTTTTTTGTAATTATTCGAAGAAAAATAAAAACAAGTGAAGAGTACGAAAAGAAAGAAAGAAAGACCGTAACTGAGAGGGAAAAAAATATTAAAGAAAAAAAAAAAAACTTTGAAAAGAAATATCTGTTAGTTTCGTATTTTTTCATCTATTAAAACTATATTGGGTTAAGGATTTTTTCTTTAAACTGTAATTATTAGTATTATTATTTTAATTTTTATTTTTTTTTTTTTTGGAAGAGAAAGAAAAAGAGTTAGTTTTCTTTTATAATAAACACTTTCTGCTATTGAAGATAGTTGAACAGAAAAACACGCTTTTGTTTTTTTTGACGTTTTACATTAGAATAAACAAGGAAAAAAAAACGCAGATTAAAACCACTCCAGTATTAACAATACAAAGAAATACCAACAACAAATAACCTTTAAGTGTCAAATAAGTTGAAGACTAAGATATAAATAAGTAAAATAGTAAAGGACACGATGAGTTATAATAACCCGTACGCTGAAGAAAGCCATGAGAAGTACGAGATGACAGAAACTTCTGGTGAAGGTGGAAGTGACTTTGTCGAGTTCATGAACCAAATAAGCCGTATCAACCAAGGGCTAGACCGTTATGAAGCTATCGTGGACCGTATCGATAGGCTGCACAAGGATCTTCTAACTGAAGTTAATGAAGAGAGAGTTAATGAGCTAAGAAACGCTCTTGATAACTATGTGGCGCAAGCTTCTGACCTACAGTACCAGTTGAAGGATGATATCAAGGATGCTCAAAGACAAGGCCTACATGACACCAACAAGCAGGCCCAAGCTGAAAACTCCAGACAGAGATTCTTGAAGCTTATCCAAGACTACAGAATTATTGACGCTGATTACAAGGATGAAAACAAGGAACAAGCCAAGAGACAGTACATGGTCATCCAACCAGAAGCTACAGAGGAGGAAGTCGAGGCTGCTATTACTGATGTCGGTGGCCAGCAGATTTTCTCTCAGGCTTTGCTAAATGCTAACAGACGTGGTGAAGCAAAGACTGCACTTGCCGAAGTCCAAGCTAGACACCAAGAGTTGTTGCAACTAGAAAAAACCATGGCCGAATTAGCACAATTGTTCAATGATATGGAAGAGCTTGTTATTGAACAACAACAAAATATTGAAGTCATTGACCAAAAGGTCGAGGAAGCTCAACAAGATGTTGAACAGGGTGTTGGCCATACAAACAAAGCTGTTAAGAGTGCCAGAGCTGCTAGAAAGAAGAAGTTATGGTGTTGGGGTATCGTTTTCGTTATTTTCATCGTTATCGTTGTCGCCGCCGTTGTTCCATCAGTTGTTGCTACTCAAACCTGAATGAATTCAATAACTTGTGTTATTTTTGTTCAACGAACTGTTTATTTTATAAATTCTCATATGTTTTCTGCCTCTCACCATCACAACAATCTTTCATACCTGTCGAAACAAGGAGTTAAACAATTTTTTCTCTTCTTCCAATTGCCATAACCATTTTCTGATGTATTTCCTAAATTATTAATTTCATCCATTAAAAGTATGGACGTCAATGCTAATTTTTTTTATTTTACCTCTTCAACCTTTAATTCTAAATTAATTTGGATTTCCATAACTAATTTTATGTGTGTTTTTTCTATTTTCTCATCTGCGTTTTAATCGTTTTTATTTTTAATTATTTCAAAGAATTAATATCAATACTTTTTTTTTTAACAGATAACAAACTAATCATAGACTACTAGTTATCTATGAAATAAAGTTCTTAAAAGAATAATTAAAAAAGAAGACAAACAGACCATAGACACACATTTACTAACTTAGGGGAGTCACAACGATTTCATTTATGTTTCTCGCACAGACACTACTCTATTTCTTATGAACCTAATTACCTTTTTTTTTTATCTCTCACTTCAGTATTTCTGAAGTTGCAGGTTGGGAAAACCCTGGAGTTTTACAAATGATATGACCAGATCTACAAAGAAAACATGAAGAAAGAACAAGATAGAAACAATGAGACAAACCTTGAAGAAACAGATCAGTCAAACTTAAATTGTATATTTCACTATTTTGACAATGTTTACTACCAAGTTCTTCTCTTCATTTTACGTTGTGTTTGATGTATATTGATAATGTCATCATCAATCATTAACTTCTATTTTTTTTATTCATTCATTTTTCTAATTTGTATCTTTGATTCATCATTTTTATTGCCATCCTACGTTTTCTTAATATCTATGTGCATTTACTATGTAATATTCGAATAATCTAAAAAAAAATATAAATATGTTATCAATTACTCTCATCTTCGTCCAAGAATGAAAAGAAGTGGAGCGAATGAGACACTAAGGGTAGTTACACCAAAGGCAGATGAATACCAATCTGACCGATGAGGTCCTTTCATACTTTCATAGTATTTTGTCCCTTCAGATTTGTGATCTCAAGGTAACCGTAATCCCAAAATTCCCTCACTTTGTACTCCAATTAGGGACTTTTCATCAAAGGCTCATCAAACAACACCAGATCACTATTGACCATTGGGCTCTGATAACATCTACGTCCGAAGCGACTCATTCTTTTGTCATCATCAATTGCTTCCAAAAAATCGATGATCTATTACCATCACCATATAAGGATGTCTTATTTGAAACTAAAATGATATTTAAACAGGGCTTTACCTAGCTTCCTTAATTCAACAGATTAAAGCAGAAAAATCAAGCAATGGTTCTTGGAAAGCCAACTATTGTGGGAGCATTGAAATGCCAAAGGAATACATTTCTACTCAGTGATTTTGAAACTACAGTGGTGACTTGTGTCGAAGTTAAGGACACCAAGAAGAAGAAGAAGGCTGAAGGTGAAAGTCAACCAGTTGCCACCCATGTTTTGGAGCTAGAAGATACTATTCTGTTTCCAGAAGGTGGTGGGCAACCAAGTGACACTGGGTATATGTTACTAAGTGCTGATGAGTCTCAACGTGTTAATGTTCTTCAAGTGCTTAGAGAAGGTTTGCATGCCAAACATTATGTCGACCGTGCAGTTGAGCCTGGTACGAAATTGAAACAGTAT
Organism: Nakaseomyces sp. UFMG-CM-Y6046; assembly: GCA_030571395.1. Lineage (NCBI taxonomy): Eukaryota > Fungi > Ascomycota > Saccharomycetes > Saccharomycetales > Saccharomycetaceae > Nakaseomyces > Nakaseomyces sp. UFMG-CM-Y6046. The sequence continues at coordinate 42,026 of JAJLXT010000058.1, read as the reverse complement.
GTTGACAAGGAGAAAAGACTGGATTACATGCAACAGCATACCGGCCAGCATTTACTCAGTGCATTGTTAGATAACTTCTTTGAGAATGCTGATACGTTATCTTGGTCTATGGGTGGTATTCCAACTGCCAAGAAACCAACTTTGGAACCAAATGATTACTTCAATTACTTGGAGCTACCAAGAAAGTTGAAAGAAGAAGAGATTGAGAAACTTACCGCCATGTTCAACGAGATAGTCTCCATAAACGTGATGCCCATCAGTGTTGAGGAGAAAACAGCGGATAATAACCCAGATAACGGAGATGTCGACACCAAAAAGGTTCCAGATGACTACGATTTTGATGCCGGTGTGCTAAGAACCATCAATATTGGTGAATTAGACAAGAATGCCTGTTGTGGTACTCACATGACCTCCACTTCACAAATTCAAGGAATCCTTATCTTGGATAACCAGTCCTCAGTTAGAGGTACCAACTCCCGTCTGTACTTCATGTGTGGTAAACGTATTAGCGAATATGCCAAGAAGCTAACAGAAATCACAGCTAAGACTAAGGTAGAACTAAGTTGTTCTGAGACAGCAATCGTGGATAAGGTATCTTCATTGAAGGACCAGTTACAAAAGGGCAGGAAGAAAGAGCAATATTTTATCAGTGAATTAGCCAAATTCGAGTCACAAAGATTATATGCCAGACTTGAAAGCGACCAGAAATTATTCACCATCAAGGATGAGTTTGGGTCATTGGAACTTCTACTGGCAATCCAAAAGGAGTTTCAACTATTATGTGAAAATAACAAGAAGGATTGCAAGGAGACACTAGTGCTCTGTGGACGTGAGAAATCCTTGTCGATGGGCTCCTTACTGGTAATTGCACCAGATGGAGAAAGTATTGAAACTACTGTCACCGGCATCAAAGGCATCCTGAAAACCTTGAAAGGTGGTGGAGGCAAGAACGGTGGCAAATGGCAAGGTAAAATCATGAACTTTTCAGACCAGGAGTATAGCTCACTAGAAGAATACTTGAACGGTAACTAAAACTGATAGAACCCTACAAATTTATTTATTTTTTGTACATAACGTATATAATCATTACAAACGAATCATAATGTACGAAAATCAAATGAACAAAGCTATAGATATGCTGTGTTAGAATCCCACCTAACCTCTGCTTAAAACAATACCGTAACCATCTAATAGTTTTATGGACTATGTATAATACTGTAACCACTATATATGCAAATTCATTCTTATAAACTCCCCAACTGATGATCGTTGTTGTCTCCGCGTAGAAACCCGCGCACGGAGCAGCAACACGGTTTTTTTTTCCTTTCCAAATTGCGGGTCCCCCGACGGCCGGGACGTGCGAAAGAAAAGCTGCCAAAAAATTGAAAAATGAAAACATAACGAAACTTTAAGAAATTTAATTTTAACAGTTACTAAATCTTTGACGTGTTCAAAAGTGTAAAGACATAGGATTGATTAGTGTAAAGCAGCGGTTTTCAACACTACAACTGTTGTGATAGTATATTGAGTGGGCATAGGAAAAATTAGGAGACATAGGGAACTTTTGAAGCAAGAAAAAAAATAAAATACACTAATATATGAGTAGTATTGTTAACAAAAGCGGTGTTAGGTTTGCTCCTAAGGTCAGACAGCGTAGGACCGCGGCTGCTCCACCTGTAGCGCCAGCTCCGGCGAAGATACTGGATCTAAACAAGGAAGAAGAAGAAGAAGACGAGGCTAATGACGAGAATTCTGAGACCTTGCATGAGGATGACCCGCATGCTGTCAGCAAGGATATGGCTATTAGATCTGCCAGCCTTCCGGATAGTGCGACGACTGTGGTCGCGGACTCGCAGGACCCATTGAGCCAATCGACACAGCACACACCCAGGCTATCTGTACCAAACAGTGGGAGGAAGATGTCTGTGTCTAGTTCTTCTGGGTTCCCGCAGAGAAGATCCAGTAGACTGGACTCTTTGAGTGGTAACTCTAACAGGATCACTTTTAAATCACCATATGGGTCAACTGGCGAGGCTGCCACGGAGAGGCGACTATCTACGATATCTAACGACTCTTTGAACAAACGGATGAGGTTGAACAGTATCACGGCAGAAAGTGACCCAACGTTGCAATCTTTGAAGAAAAGGAGAATGTCTAGTAAAGGTTCCATTGTCAAGCGTGGTGGTAGTTCTCACCGTATTAGCGTGGTTTCAAAGATTGAACCTCCCAGAGACAAGTCACAGTCTCCAACTGATATTGAAGGAAGTAGTCGTGATGGGTCAGTGGACAACACCGAGGCTGGTTCAGATAAGAAACAAACAGTGCGGACTATAAAGCAGATACCGAGAAATATAACCCAAGAGGATTCATCCAATTACCAAATTGATGAGGAGCATTTCACCATGGCTGAGCTATGTAAGCCCTATTTACCTATTGGTGAGATATCTGAGAACTTTGAACGGGCCCAGGCTGCTGCTAAAGCTAAATTAGAGAGGCGAAAGCAAAGGAAGCAACTAAGAGAAAGGGCGAAGAATGAATTCAGATCAATTTACTCGCTGAACAAAGAGGAAATAGAAGCAGAGAAGAGCAAGAGGCTGGCACACCAAAAGGTTCTTGAAGCCGAAGAGAATGCAATCAATGCCCAACCAGCTCAACCAGCGCCACCAAATTTAGGTGTTAGGGTCAAGATTATTGAAGGTAAGATGTCTGTTGACGATGAATCCTTAGTTTACGACAGGCACAAGCAAGCTGCTGTGGACAACGCTACAAAGGAACGTAAGGATGACAATCCTTTCGAAAACCTGTACAACTCTGCCACTTACGGGAAGGGTTCATTCACGGACCCATGGACCAGTGAAGAGTTAATCAAGTTCTACAAGGCACTATCCATGTGGGGTACTGATTTCAACCTCATTGCCCAGATGTATCCTTACCGTACGAGAAAACAAGTAAAGGCTAAGTTTATAAACGAGGAGAAGAAGCACCCTATCATGATCGAGCTGGCTCTAAGGTCCAAACTTCCTCCCAAATTTGACGAATACTGTGCTGATATCAAGAAGGAAATTGGTACCGTGGAAGAATTCAACAAGAAAATCGAAGAGCTACAAAAGCAGCATGAGGAACACTTCAAGGAAATCGAACTGGCAAAGACCAGAGCTGCACAAGAGGATAATGAAATTGAACGTAAGAAAATGGAGTCTCACAAAAACAGAAAATCTGCCGCTGGTTTCATGTCGGATGAATTGAAAGTTTACAGAAAACAAGAAGTTGTGCTAGGTACCATCGACGACATGAAGCGGAGAATAACCAAAAACGAAGATGAAGATGAGAGTTTATCATAATAATAATAATGATTTAATTAAAAAAAAAAAAATTAATCATCTTCTTCCATTCTTACTTGTTCCCTTGTTATTGTTTAATTGTTGTTTATTTGCATATTATTTTTTTTTTTTTTTGTTTTTTCATCCCTAATAACCAATAGTAATCTGTATGTATTCTTAAATATAATAATAATAATAAAAAAAAAATTGAAGATTGCTAATGCTAATTCCCCTATTCTTCTAGCAACATACTATAGTGAACCCCACACACATACGTCATTTTTACAGATCAAGAATTAAATGCAGCCGATGTCCATCTCGACAATGTCCCCTCCTGCCCCCATTTCAAAATATTCCATGTATTACGTTTACTTATGCATCTACGGGCGTTTCTGTGCATTCATCAAAGTCTGCATCATGTGAAAAAAAAAAAATGAAAAATTAAGTAAATAAGAAAAGACAATTGCAGGAAAAAAAAAAAAAAAAAGAGAAGAGAGAAGCCAAGCAGGAACGGCGTAGCTTAAATTAAAGTATTGGGTTAAAAAGCCTCAAACATTAACGAACAATACCGTAAATTGCAATAGTCCAGATAGACATCACTGATATAAGACGGAAAACAATTGAAGAGAACGTTACTTTTGTACTTACTTTTTTTTCTTCAAGTTTTTTACAATACTGAGATGATATAGAAAACCAAAGCGAAAAAAGACAAAGAGACAACAAAAATAATGCATAGGAAATACTATATCGATATTGTGGAGATACCAAAGCGCATGATGAAGGCCACGGTACGAACGAAACGGTACCGGTTCAAATGGTTCACCAATGCCCTGACCATCGTTGTAGTCCAAGTGCTATTCCACAAGTACGTCACACACACAATGATATACTCTGTACTGCGACACATACCGTACTTTGCACACAGGTACTGGATCACCCGCGTAATACTACATATCCTCGCCTTCTACCTCATGAACGAGACCTTCTGCCGCAACCCACCCGTGGAAACCGTCTCGGTCACCCGCAACCTCGGCATACAGATAGAGCGCGCACAAACACCACCACTCAGCATCGCAGCCCTCACACACAGCCCGCTCGACTACGCAACAAAACAACTCATCCCAAGAGACAGAATACTGGACATAATCCTGTACGAAACATTTAACAAAACAGGGTTTCAAGTCACGTGCAACTTAGCCATAATGTATCGGGAGGAGACGAACAGCAGCCCGAAGCTCAAAGTGCTGTACGCGGGCCAGAACCTGCGACTTGTTGACCAGAAGATGCTGTACAACAAATTCCAGGACGTGTTGTAAAGAAAAAAAAGGGGTGTTACCCTAACGTAAATCAATTTTTTTTGTTGGTGATGTTGAGAAATACCCATCAAATTAATAACTCAAAACAGAGAAACGTGCGTACAAGAGAAGCGAAATAAGAGAGAGAGGGGGAGTGACCCCCCCCACCATCATCCTCTTTTTTCTATTTTCCTCGAGGAAAGAGATGAACACACAGACAAAACACGCAGAGAGGAAACGGAACGAATAAAAAAAAAAAACCGGCCCTATCCTCGAGGAAGAAAGAGAGAGGGGGGGAACCATGGTCCTCTCTCTCTTGTACGGGTGTCTCTGAGTGAGTGAGTGAGGGGGTGTTTACCGGTCCCATCCGAAATCTTCATCCCCCATTGTTGGTGTGTAAATCTGACGTCAATGTGATGAAAGGTACGGTAATGTGGAGGGTGTACGGGTATTTCTGAGGGATCGGCTGGTTCTTTTTAATTTTTAAATTTTGGAATATGGAATTTCTCTCTCTGGATTTAAGCCGATTTAAAATTAAAGCAATGAAGAAAGAAAGAAAAAAAATTTTTTTTAACTTATTAATGAGTTTTAAAAAGAATTAAGCACTTGGAAAGCTAAGAATCAGGCGTAGTATTATTTGAACAATGAAGGAAAAGGTGAAATAACCCTCTTTTTTTTTTATTTTTTTTTTATCTTATCTTATCTTTGATGATGCCATTATTATGAAATTGTGTTTTTTAATGACTCTTTAGGCCCACATGTGATATATTTGTTTATGATGCAAACAACAATGAAAAGAAAAAAATTATCGTATATATATAAACCATATGAAAAGAAGTTTATACTTCTTTGAATATCTTTTTGTTATTCTTACTACAACATAAAAGAAATAAATAATATAACAAAAAAAAAAAATATAATGATACCACAAGAAACTATTGTAAGCAAAGAAACTATCTTCACTCTAACCAAGAAATCTCAGTTAGATGAGATACTGGAGAGTAACAGGAGGTGGGCCCAGGAGATGGAGTCCAACGAGCCACAACTGTTTCACTACAACGCCAAGGGTCAAGAACCACATACTTTGTTCATTGGGTGCTCGGACTCCCGTTACAACGAGGACTGTCTCGGTGTCTTGCCAGGTGAAGTGTTCACGCTGAAGACCGTGGCCAACATATGCAAGTCAGACGACCAGTCCCTGCTGGCTACACTGGAGTTCGCCATACTGAACCTGAAGATCAACAATATTATCCTGTGCGGTCACACTGACTGCGGTGGGATTAAGGCCTGTTTGACAGGGAGAGACACGCTGCGTGAATCATGCCCACACTTGTATCACCACCTGGACGACATTGAGGACCTGGTGGAGAGCCACGAGGGTGAGCTGAACAAGATTGGGGACATATACTCCAAGTCTAAACTGATGTCGCACAAGAACGTCGAAAGACAACTTGGAAGATTGCTAGAGATTGACGTGGTTAAACAGGCTTTGAAGAACAGCCAAGTATCCACTGAAGACTTTAACATTTATGGTCTAGTATACAACGTCGAAACCGGTCTGGTTGATGTTGTAGAAGAGGTTTACGGTAAGGAATGGAAGAGCAAATAAACAAACTATTTTTCATTTTCATTAAAACAAAAAACACGAACACATTTTACTCATATATATTCAAACAAACAGTTATTATTATTTATTCCAGATGTTCAGTTTAAGTTAGATAGAATTAACGAGCATAGGGTAGCACAAAAAACATTACAAAATTAAAATAAATAAAAAAACACACACACACACATTTATTTCAAATACTTTTATATTTCTAATGCATTATTACACAATTTATTAAAAAAAATTTAACTAAATTTATTATTCTATAAATTTATTATCATTGGTTTAGAAGTGTATCCCAAAAATACGGAAAAAGCAAAAAAAAGAAAGTGCTTCCAATCGGATTTGAACCGATGATCTCCACATTACTAGTGTGGCGCCTTACCAACTTGGCCATAGAAGCTTATTAACTGTTGAATTTTGGAGTGGCGAAGTGCGCATTTAAGATAATTTTAAAAACAATAATCAAAGTAGATTGATTCGAAACGTATGTTCAACTTTAGATTGCTGTTTTTTTTCATGTTAAATACTCAATTTCTGGCTGGTCACCCCTAATATAAACCAGAATTGTAAGGCTAGTTCCGTTGGACAATGTTTAAGCTCCACTCGAAGAGAATCAGTGGAATGAACCCTTAAAAAAACTGGTGCTCAGATATTGTAAAATCAACTTTTTCTATTTTTACTTCATACCCTGCAATTGAAAATACAAACATGCATTGTTTTAAATGTATCTGGCAAGCATCTGCAACTGTTTTCTGTTTCATTTTATCCTCATTTCAAACTTACATCTAATAAATACAAGTTACATACTTAAGTTATTTTTTTTATCTTTTTTTGTCTTATTTTTTTTTTTTTGGAAAATGACAACACCGCTTTTAAAGCTTTTGAACAAATATATGGATAGACAAAACAATTTGAAAAAAGTAGAAATTCAAAAGAGGTACAATATATATACTTTTGGATTGTTTGAAAGAGACAACGAGCTCAATTCTAATTAATTGCTATATCAGGAACCATTTATAAATATATTTTTTGTTCCCTGGCAAAAAAAAACAAAAACAATTGAATTTTATAATCATTACAACTGGTTTTTACAAAAAGATAAAAAAAGAAAAACAAGTCACATTTTGTTATGCAAAATGGAATTTATTGACTACCAAACCTTTGAAACTGCTACAGAGAACCAAGATGGCAATGCTGGTGCCACTGGTAATGTTCAGTTACCTGAACCAGTCTCAAGATTGAATATTTCCTCCTTTTCTTTGGATTATAAGCCCTTGAAGGACAATTTCAAGTTACCGTCAATTCTTTCTAATGTCGAGCATTCTCTATTACAAACTTCAAATGTGGTTGAAAATGAGGCAGCCCCACAAAAATTGAAGAAGGACACTTCAAATTTGTACGAGAAAATGTCAGATTATGCAGACTTATCTATCCAAAACTTCAGGAATGATGGGAAAAGCTCTAGCGGGACACCAATAGTTGCTACATCAAATAAAACAAGTGCTTTAGAGCCTGTGCCTGTGGATCAAGAGAAATCGAATAAAATCCTGGCAAAAAAATTATCAAAAGTGTTGAATGAATACGATGTTAACAGCTACCAACATACCATAAAACTGAGAAAATCACTAAAGATTTTGGAAAATAATAGAGACAAGCTTGGAATCAACGAAGATAAATTGATCAGCCCTGATTATATTGGTACACTTGCTAGGAAATCGTTGAGAACAGATTTAGAGACGCAGCTTTTGAAGGATCATGTCATGGTCCTCGAGGATTTCAAGCCAATTGTCAGAAGAATAAAGAGACTTGCAGGCCCTGTGCAACAGATCGAAAGTCTCGGGGATAATATACTTGAAAACAACAACGAATTGTCTTCAAAGGAATACGTTACAAGTATTGAACAATATAGAAAGAAAATGAAACAGCTGGAACTGAAGAAATACCTGTTGTCGTCTTTAAGAATCAAGTTTACATTGAGTCAAGTTGAGGATGATATGGTTGAGAATGGTCCGGTAAACGAAAACATATTTGAAATCATAAACAAACTAATTAAAATTAAAGAACATGCCACATATTTATTGGCATTGCCTAACAGCAATTCCGGATCTGTATTAATTTCAAAGGCTAATCAAACCATGGACTTGATAAACAAGAAAATCTTCAACTTTCTGATTGATTATATGTATAATTTCGAATCAAATTCCGGTATAGGTAGCAAACAAACTATGGATGCAGAAGATCAGAGTGTAGCAATTTTCCAAAAGGGGTTGATTTATCTTTCTAATGATATCCAATACTATGATGATTTTATTAAGAGAATCACAACTATGAGATCGAAGAGTTTATTAGACGAATTCTTATCTCAATTTGATATGAATTCAAAGGGTTCGAAATCAATTGTTCTTTCCGCACATGACCCTGTTAGATACATTGGTGATGTTCTGGCAACAGTTCATTCGATGATTGCAAATGAAGTTGACTTTGTTAAGTCCTTATTCAAGTTTCGAGATTCAAGCATGGATAGATTATCGTCGATTATTGCCGAAAAGAATTCAGAATTTTTTGATGGTCTTGATGTGAAACTTGTGAATGATATTGTTCAATACCTGTCAAATTCCTGTAAGATTAGAATTGAACAGGTAATCAGGTTCGAGGAGAACAGGAAGACCAACTACCACATTGTTCAATTGTTAGATCTATATGTCATGATGTTTCAAAACAAGGGTATACAGCCTACTAACCCTCTCATTACCAACTTGATCACTCTAAAGGAATTATCCTCAGAGAAAGTTATTGATTCCATCATTGACTATACTAATAGTATCAAGGATGAAGATATTGCTAGTGTTGATCTAATGGCACCTGAATGGGTATCAACATACTTGTCAATGTTGGTGGAACTATTTGATGAAGTTGAGAAGGATAATGGCGGGAGGAGTTCTGATAAGGAGTCACCTGATAACAGCAACTACTTATTCCCATACAAGACATTACAAAAATTGATAGATGTTCCATTTTTTGATATTTTATTGAAGCAACTAAAAAAATCTTATCCTTTAGCCTCTAAAAAAGAAGAAGTGCGGACAGTAATGTTGACTTTACAGATCAATTGTTTTGAAACTATCAACTTCCGACTGCAACCATACTCACTCTCGATCTTTAACTATGATGAAGACTGTAAATCGCTACTACAGAAGATCGAAACTACTTTGAATGAAACTATAGATAAACTACAAAAACTACAAATTTCACAGCTGTTCGAAAAGACGGGCCTGAATTTGTACAGCAATCTTGTTAATATGATATTCCCAATAGATTCAATCCAGGATGAACTTGATTATGACATGTACTTATCACTGGTAGACAATCCACTGATGAAGTTGGATAATGTCGAGAAAAATATCCATGAAAAATTGAACGAATATTTACCACAAGCTCTTCCTGATTTTCAATACAATCTCTTGTTCAAACTAACATCACCAACGATAGCAGACTCGATCTGCGAGATCTGTTTTGTATCCCTGTCCAAATTTTACTGTGAATTTAGAAATATCTTAAAGCATATATATCCTGATGATGTTGAGAGGGTCGAGTCAGTGTTGAACTTCTCTGAAGGCGAGTTCAAGACTTTAACAGGTGTAGAATAGAAATATTGATTCCCTAAATAAAATATTTAATAAATATTTAATGCATACCATTCTCAAGTAAAGACGACAATAAGTGAACAAAAAAAACAAACAAACAAACAAACCCAATAGGTATTATACAAACCAATATCCTAAATGCAAATAAAAGAAAGAATAAAAAGATACGCCAAAAATAAACGCAAACAAAAGTAATAATAATAAAGAAGAAAAAAAAATAAGAGAATGAAAACTGGTGGATTGTTAGTCACTATGCGGCATAATGTACAATGATCTGCTGACGAAATTAAGGATTATTCAGCAACCTCGTGACAGAGTTTTGCTGTGCGATTCTGGTAGGACTGTTAGCTCTAGAACTACTTTCACTACATGTCCTTTCATCCACATCGTCTAATTTAATTGTTGGTCTAACCTTCCTGTCCTCATTCATCTTACTTATGGAGGCCTTCTCCAGTGCTGTCCTCTTAGCCTCATCGACCACATTTAGATCAATCACACCAAATGATGAAGCTGACCTAGTTCTCCTGTGTCGCTTTGTAACCATAGCTGTCTTCCTGGGAGACCGCATCCCAGAGTCGGCTTTGTCCGGTGTGCTAGGGTCATATTTCAAATTATTTCTGCTCCTGGTATGTCTATGGGTGGGTTCGAAATCTATGACGGTGGTCACGGGCCCTGTGATATTGTTTAAAGTTGTGCTACTGGTGAAATATCTGGAAGACGGCTCAGATAGGTTCCTACTATGGCTTGGTGCAGTACTAATCTTCCTCAAAAGAGGTGACGTATGTTCAAACACGGTCTCAGTTTCTGGCTCTTCCTTTATCTTAACTGCATCGTCCAGCACTGCTACCGCGTTGGCACCTATTCTGGCCGGTGAATTAGTCCTTTGATGCCCAGATACCGGTCGAGGCGGCAGATTACTCCCCACTGGAGGAAACTTATATGCAGAGGGAGCACCCATATTGTTATTATTATTATTATTATTGTTGTTGTTGTTATTGTTGTTATTGTTGTTATTATGACTCTGTTCGGTTGTCACCTCGGGACTTAACGAATGTGTACCTGGTACACTCTCATTTGAGTTACTACCGAGCACTCTCTCAGAAGGTTTGTGTACGTCTAACCCAGACTCCCCAAACAGTCGCGTTATCTGTTGCGGTGGGATATTGGCATTTGACGCCAACCGCAGCAGCTCAATGGTCTTGTTTATACTCTCCAAACGGTAGTACTGCTGCTTCGTCTTCTCCTGCTCTATCTTGAAATCCAGCGACTTCGCCAACGTGTTCTCCGACATGTTCCAGTCCGTCACGGAGTTCCCAAATATCACATCAAGCAGAGATTTACTCCGACCGTGTCCTGGCCCTCGTTCCGGCGATCGCGACTCCATAGTTTTTACAAAAGTATTCTTTTATTGTTCTAGTACAATTGCTTTTATATTAAGCAATAAATTTTAGAATCTTGTTGTTATCACAATTGTTTTTATTAAGTTTGCTTTTTTTTTTTTTTTAAGGCGTCGCTTAGTTTTTTTTTTGCTTTCTCCAATGAAAAAAAATCACACTTTTTTTTTCGTTATATATTTTAATTTTAATTTTGTGTTGTTATTCTTATATAAATAAATAATGGGGGACATTCCTTTTTTTTTTATTAGTTTCTTCTTCTAAATAAAACTGGTGTTTTTCCTAAAACAGTAAAAACGACTCAATTACCTATATAAGTAGGGACTTCTATTTTTATTCCCTTTTTTTTTTAACAAGGGGCCATATCCCTGGTGACCCTTCTTCTTCTTGTGTGTCTTTGAGAGATTTTTATTTTATTTTAATGAGCTACAGGATTTGCAGAAACGAGATTTGTGCAACAGCTAACACTGCTTGTTATAATACGAGCAGAGAGAAGTAGGGGGAGGCTAGACAAATAGCGATATATTACTTTCTTTTTTTTTTTCTGTTGTTGAAAAGGGATTAATATGTTGTGCTTTATCATCCCCTTCCCCTTCGTTTTCACAAAGAAAAAATGTGTGCTTATAATATATAAATAACTTCCTAATTAGGAAAAGATATTAGTTGCTTGTTATGAATACGTATTATATGCAGTGGAGTATTGTGCGGGGTGGTCTGTAAGATAAAATGAAAAAATAAAAAAATTTTTTTTTATTTCCCTTAGTTGCCCCACCTTCCTAGTTTGGATATAAACTTTCTTTCTCAATTCTTTGTGCTGCGGCTGTTTCTGAGGAAGGGAGGGGGTGGAGGGAGGATTACGTGCCTGCGGGGTTTTTGTTTTTGCTATATATTTTTCTTTACTGGAATTGACTTATCTAAGAAAACGACGGAGACACAAAAAAAGGGTTGGGGGAGGGAGGGGAGAGACAGAGAGCCAGTGCAGGGGAAAAGAGGGATCGACGGGGCCTTTCGTACGGGTGTCTCTGTGCATACATTTGTGCTTAACAAATAACAAGGTGTTTTCTTTTATATTATATTATATTATATTATATTATACAAAAAACGCTATTTTTTTTTTTTAATATTTATTTATAATTAGGTATTTTTATTAAACGGTTTCCTCGTCGAAGACGGTTTCAATAGGTTTCTCCATCAAGGAGGCGTGGCCTAGGACTGTGACGGAGGAGGCACCGATTAGCCACAACATGGAGGAGATCGGGGAGGCCAGGAAACCAAGCGGTAGTGCGATGCAGACTAGACCGGTGTACAGCTGGGTGGTCTTGAAGGAGCCGAATGGGGTGGCCAGGTCCTGGCCTTCCAGCTTACCGATACCGACCATACCTAGAACGACGAAACAGATGACGAACAGTAGCAGCAGGTTGGTCAACAGTGTGTAGACACTTAGACAGCCGATGACGACACCGTAGTTGCTGGAGAAGTGCTTTAGGTTGAACGCAATCCTGGATTGGGCATCACCGAAGTTTTGTGGCTTGGATATCCTCTTGACATTGAAGAATTCCTGTGGGGTTCTTAGAGAACCAAGCTTGTTTTTAAGAGAGGCTACTTGGCTCTTGATGTTCTCCAGCGAGAGGTTCTCGGATAGATTGGCAAGTTGCTGTGTAGCAGTGATATCCATAATTGTAATTACTTTTTTTTCCCCCACTTTTTTTTTTTATTTAGTTTCTTGCTTTTTTGAAGGGGAGAGAACAAATAATGGATAATTGAAATGTTAGTATTTATTTATATCCAAAAAAAAAACAACAACAACATAGAGAAAGAGTTTGTTAATTTAACTACCCTGTCACTTTCTTCTTCTTCTTCATATGATTTTCCATTTTCCATTTTTTTTCCTTTTTTTTTTTTGCTTCCTTAAGTTAAGGACACGCAAATCATTCTGTCATCAACTTAATTTTTAAAAAAAAAAACATTATCGTACAATTCCTCTTTTCTCTCTTCCTTTTCTTCAAACAGTCTATTACATACACTGACGGCGTTAATCTGGTTCATTTCTGGTTTACCTTCTTAGATATAAAGATGTATCAAAACTAACACAAACCCATCTTATATAGAAATAAAGATAAAAATAAATAAAAATCCTTGTGCTTTTTATTTTCAATTCACAAAAAAAAAAAAACAACAAAAAACAAAAGAAAACGAAAAAAACGACTCTTTCTTGCTCAGAAACACTCGTAGAAACACGTCAAAATTTGACAGAAAAAAACAAAAACAACAAAAATGCGTGGCCTTCGCCTCGAAGAGGCGTAGCTGACGTGGTCTCGTAATATATGCTATCTGATTGATTTACATAGTGTAGTGTGAAAGTTATAAAAATATGATGGTTTTTCCTTTTTATTTTTATAGTTCCAAGTCTTGTTTGACTAGTTGCTTACAGATTGGGTGGTAAGTGTCCTTGAACTTCTCGAAGGTGGCGATGGCGAGGTCACGGTCGACAGCGTTCAACAATCTGTAGCCCGGACGAACGAACTTCATTCTACCGACAGTTCCCAGCCAGTCAGCTAGTTGCTGGTAGGATGGCTGGATTCTTGCGGTTGTTTGGAACTTGTAGTTCTTAAAGACAACTTCGGCGTTTTGAGACTCTAGTACTTGCTTCTTGTAGATATCAAGGAGGGCAGCAGAGGCAACAGGGTAGTCAGCCCAGTTGATTCTGCTGGACTCTGGAACACAGTTCTGGGCGACCAGCTCTTCTAAAAAGAGGACAACTTGGTTGGAGTTGAAGTCCTTGACATCTTCAACAGTGAAGGTCTTCTTGAACTCATCTGCAGACTTCAAGTCCTTGACGGTGGAAATCCACTTCTTGACCAAGGACAAAACGTTATCTGCCAAGGTGGTGATAAATTGTGGCTTAGGTGGCATACCTGGGGTGAACAACCATCTTTCCCAGTCAACATTCTCTAGTATGTCTCTCTTGTTTGGGTAGAATTCAAACAAGGTGTCCAAAAATTGGAAAGTGTCTAGGGATTGGCGGGCAAACTTCTTGAAGTAGTGCTTGATAAATGGGTCAAACTCGGATGGACCACCTAAAACGGTTTCTAAGTGGAACAATAGATTAAAACCCTTTTCATAAGGAACAGTGGAAAATGCGTCATCTGGATCAGTACCGTCGTTTAGATTTTGGACTAAAGTAGAGAATTTCTCTGGGTTCTTCATAGCATTAATAGAGTTTTCTAGATCAGACCAACCAATCATGGCACTAAAATGTCTGCTTGGTTCACCATGTAGAGCACCGACAATTCTTCTTTCGATGTATACGGTCCAACCTTCGTTCAACCAGAAGTGGTTCCAAGAACAGTTGGTGACCAAGTTACCGGACCAGGAATGAGCCAGTTCATGTGCAATAACGTCAATATTGGTCTTGTCGTGAGCAATTAAAGTTGGAGTAGCAAAAGTCATGTTTGGAGACTCCATACCACCGTATGGATAGGAATCAACATTAATCAAGATATCGTAGGTACCCCATTCATAGTCGAAAATCAAGTTTTCAGCGGTTTTAATGAATTTCTCAACATCACCAGAGAATTCCCATACACAATCCTTTAAACGGTGTGGTTCAGAATAGACATGGGAACGTGGACCAATTGGTGCAGATACCAAGTCACCAGAGGCAATACCAACCAGGTAAGCTGGGATTGGAATGTCTTGCTTGAAGTGGTAGATAGTATTATCACCCTTTTCAGTAGAGCCAGTAGCGATACCAGAGAAGACAACTGGCAATGGAGATTCAATGTTGGCAGTGAATGTGGACTTGTAAGATGGGGTATCGAAACATGGGAACAATGATCTAGCATGAATAGCTTCCAACTGAGAGAACATGTATGGTTTGTCCCCGGAAGTTTGTTGAGGAGTCAACCATTGCAAGGCAGTACAGTCCTTGGTAGTTGCGAAGTCAACTTGCAATTGGAACTTCTTATTAGCCTGTAGGTCTGTCTTGATCACAAGCTTGGAACCTAGTGGGGCCTTTCTGGCTTCGGTGTTGAAAGAAGCGTCCTTACCATCAACACAAACCTTCTTTACATCTAGGAAAGATGTGTCCAAATCAATTTCATTTACAGGAGCATTCAAGGTCGACAAGTCGAATACAACATTACCACCTACTACATTCTTCTCGAAGGATAGACTAAAGTTCAAAGTAGTGTGATGGATTTGGAAAGACTTGTAATTGGAAAGGGTAGAGTAATCATACTCTGGAGACTGACTGGGTCTCTTCGATTCTAGGAATGGTGTCAACATTGTCTTCTTTACTGTTGTGGAAAAGGGTCTTGTTACGGATGACAAAAATTTACCTGTAAATTTATTCATGAACATCAAAAAATAAAATGCATAAACGAATATTAAAAACACAAGTAAAAGCAGAGGATACATGTAATAATTGCAATGTCAATTCAATCTACCAGTTTCAGTTACTTTGAGAGAGTAAAGAAAAATTCCACTCTTCGAGGTTTCGGTTGCCAAGCTGATTTTTTTTTTTTTTGTAAATTTTTTTTTTTTTCGCTGGAAAAAAAAAAAGGGCTACTGCGTCGATGGCAAACCATGCCCCCCGCTAATTGTGTCAAAGCATTGGTTATTATGTTATAGTCCATAAATGAATTACTCTTCATTCATTGTAAATGACAATAGTGTATTGTATATCAAAGAGAATCACCATTCTATTTTTCTCTGAACAAAGTTATATCACCCAACAGAACCAGTTGTATACCCCCATCAATATCCCTAGTGAGGATGGCAAGAATGAATTGGCCGTCCCCGAGGGAGACACGAGGTTGAGTAACAGTGCCCATCTTGTATACTTGATTTTGTGTCTGTAATATGTCTCAATTAGTCCTGGCAAATAAACCAGACACATGCACACGGATATGGAACATAATAGCACTGTAATCATGGTCAAATACTTGGATGTGATGTATTGATTAGAAGTCATAGTATAGACATTCTCCTGTATTTCTGTCTGGGTCTCTATAACTTCGAAACTGGCGGGTATTTTCACCATTTCCCGCGTAGCCACACCCTTCTCTTTCTCCAACCGCCTGAATATGTGTTTGATCTTATTCTTATACATCTTCGTGGTATTTGAAATAAAGCCACTAGAATGAATAATATGATTGTACCATGAAATGATAGTATGATTGGTACCATGAAATGATTCATCCTTGATTTTTTATCTCTTTTTTCTATATAATATCTTTTATTTTTTTTTTTCATTGTATCAATTGAGATGGCTGGGTCATACCATACAACGAAACACCTTTTTTTTTTAATGATATTTTGTGATCTACATTCAATCCAGACGACATACACTTAGCAGAAACTACAAATTAAATATATCGTTGTCTCTACTTCGTAAGGCTGTTACATATATTGATAAACAACCCCTCTTACTCTCTTGCCCCCTCATCTGCCCCTCATCTTTTTACCAACCCACCATTAAATTGAACTGGACCCTGCGTCGTGCGTTTTTTTTTACTTCTAAAAATAAAAAAAAATGAAAAAAAAGGCACGAAGTCTGTGCATCGGAAAAATTAGTTTGAATTTTTTTTTTTGTTGGAAGGGTGGTTGCTACGGACGTTTCTTCGTTTATTCTTACTTTTGACACATTTTTAATATAACTTGGGAGGAAAAATTCTGTTGTTATCGTTTAAGGAAAGCTTTGGTATCAAGGACCCTGAAGAGTTCGGAGATGGCAAATGGGGATGGAGAGAGTGCTCCGGTCATGGTAAACAATGGGGGGGTGGGGGGAGGGACCGTGATGAGCTAGAGTATTTATATATAAGTGTTTTTTTATATACATATTGATTTCTTATTTTTGTAATAATATCTCCTACAATAGCTTAACAAAAAATAATACGCTCTCACAAATAAAAATAAGTTATATGGAATGACAAACCAACTGGATCCACGGTCTCCACTTGTTATTCTTGTTCCGTATAATACACATCCTACTGAGCAGCTTGCTCAGCGGTTTACGGAGTGGCGGAAGGTTATCAAAGCTGTTATAACGTATTTATCAGAGGTCAGCTCTGTGCAAGAAGAGCTTATCAGACAAAACAACAAGGTTTCGAATTTACTGGTAGATAATCATGGCTCGGGGGTTCGTGCTGTGTTGAGAAGTGGTTCTGGTATCAGTGGAAGTTTTACGGGTAGAATGGGCAGCAATAACTATGATAAGATGGTGTATCACCCTGTGAATAAGTCTAACGGTGGATGGTTGAGTTTCGGCTCGGATGATGACAACGCCAACGGGTCTTCCCAGGTGAATAATTTCTTCTTACCCATTGGTAATGGGTCTATACAGGATGTCCCAGTTATCCTCAGTCAGTTTCATGAGACCATGGCCAATGATGCAACTAAAGCTGCCAAAGAATTACAACAGGAGGTGATCCCAAGACTTGACACATTGAATAAGGACCTCGTAATAAAGATTAAAAGTATTAAGTCATTGAGTTCGGACTTTAAAAACAACTGTGCCAAAGAACTGGAAACTACAGGAAACTACATGTCACAATATCTACAGGCTATTAAATCGGCAAGGAAAAATGATGTGGTGTCCAAGGACCCATATGTTGTAAAGCAAATGTTGGATAATCAAATCAAAAGACAGCTAGCTGAAGAGAATTTTCTACATGAGGCTTATATCAACCTACAAACATCAGGTAGAGAACTAGAAGCTATTATCGTTTTGAACATTCAAAACGCTTTCAAGACCCTGGCACGGATATTGGGTAATCAAGCAAAAATAATTGAGGACCATCTGGTATCCAGACTATTGGGAACTTTTTTATCAGCATCTCCAAATCTTGAATGGGATAATTTCATTATGAGAGACACCATAAATTTCATTCCATTACAAATGCCAATGAGAAGATTCAGAGATATAGAATATTCTGGTAAGGATGATCCTTTGACAATGGTGATACAAAGTGGGTATCTAGAAAGAAGATCAAAATATCTAAAATCTTATTCTAAGGGGTTCTATGTCTTAACCCCCAATTTCCTTCATGAATTTAAAACATCTGACAGGAAGAGAGACAATGTACCATTATTTTCATTGCCAATATCAGAAATTAAACCAGTTCAACATAGCAAGATTAAATCAGGTTCAAAGAAAGAAATTTCAAGTGAATCAGTTGGATATAAGTTTGTGTTACATACAAAGACTAACGGTTTACTACACAGAGGCCACAACTGGGTATTTAGAACATCAAATAGTGACGAAATGCTTTCTTGGTTCAATAATATATCCGAACTGTCCTCGATGGAAGATGTGAAACAAAAAATTAAATTTGTTAAGCGGAAATCCCTAGAAATCAAAGCATCGTCTAACGATCATACTGGTAGTATTTCGGCAAGAAGCTCGACAAATATCTCAAGATCTACTGATGCACATACCAAAAACACCAATATTGGCTCAATAATGTCACCTGTAGAGACTAACGATCAAACTGTCGAAACAAGGTTGAACAGTAACAGTCACGAAAAGATTTAAATTTCATATTCCTTCACAGTTGTATCATTTTATTTTATCTCCCAGCTAGTTATTTTGTTAAAGCAAGTGTTTTTTTAAATAACTGAATGACCTACATAATATATTTATTATTTTCTGTAACATTACTCATAATAGTTCTGCATTAAACTATATAGACAGGAGTATTTGAAATTTATGGTTGTTTTTTTCTTTGGTTTGGATTGATTATATTATTAAATTACATAATGTGCATTATTTGAGAGACTAATTGCATTAATCAGTTTCAGTTTCAGATTGACTGG
Source organism: Nakaseomyces sp. UFMG-CM-Y6046 (assembly GCA_030571395.1). Taxonomy (NCBI): domain Eukaryota; kingdom Fungi; phylum Ascomycota; class Saccharomycetes; order Saccharomycetales; family Saccharomycetaceae; genus Nakaseomyces; species Nakaseomyces sp. UFMG-CM-Y6046. Next base: position 22,946 of record JAJLXT010000058.1, on the reverse strand, counting down.
CGAATGGGGTCAAGTTCTTGGTACCTTCTTCCCAAGAAACACCGTTGTAGGTGATTTCACGGATAGCCTTGATGATGTCTTCGATAGAACCTCTGACTTGCTTAGTAGAGTCTCTCTCTCTCAAGGTGACAGAGTCATCCTTGACAGAGTCAAAATCGATGGTGACACCAAATGGAGTACCCAATTCATCGTTACGGGCGTATCTCTTACCGATGGAAACACCAGAGTCATCGACTCTGAATGCAATCTGTTCCTTTCTCAAGATCTTAGAGACCTTAGCTGTGATTGGAGCCAAATCCTTGTGGTTGGACAATGGAACCAATAGGACCTTAGTTGGAGCAACCAATGGAGGGAAGGAAAGAACACCTCTAGCAGTGTCCTCTGGTCTGTTCCAGAAAGAGTGTTCGAAAACAGAGTAGATGATACGGCCAATACCGAAGGATGGTTCGATAACGTTTGGAACGTATTCTCTGACGTGTTCGACCTTGGTTCTCTTTTCAATGTTAACAAACTTGTCGTCCAATTCGATTTCACCTTCGATACCGTCAACCTTGAAAACGATCTTACCGTTAGACTTCAACTCGGCAGCCTTAGCTTCCAATTCGTCTTGGGATAAGTTAGTCAAGTAGGCTTCGACCTTTGGAGCGTCCTTTCTGAATTTTGGACCGAACAACTTCTTTGTTAGGTCGATCTCGAACTTGGTGACTTCGACTGGGGTGTCCAACTTCTGTCTGACGACCATCTTCTCCTTTGTCTTGTTGGAGTGGACGGTCAAATCGAAAGCGGATCTGTCGGCACAACCGACACACTCAATCCAGCCGTAAGAGGTCTTCAATTCAGCATCCCAACAGTCAGCGGCGTAGTGAGCCATTTCGTTGGCCATGTGTTGACGGAATCTCAACTTGGACTCGTCGACACCGATCTTCATCAAGAACATGTAGATTCTGGCGATGAAGTAACCCAAGGTTTCGTTGTCGACCATGCCGGTGGAGACGGCCTCGCCAATGGACTTAACCAATGGCTCGGTGGAGCCGGCCTGTTGGACGTCACGAGGCAAGAAGGACAGCTTGATGTCCTTGACCTCGTCGAACTTAGGGTGGGACTTGTCCAATGGGTCGACGAAATGCTCAATTTCGGCCATCAAGAACTCACGGACTCTCAGTAGACCAGCTCTTGGAGAGATTTCATTTCTGAAGGACTTACCGATGGAGGCAGAGGCGAAGGGGGTCTTGCTGTTGTTGAACTCCAGAAGCTTGTTGAAGTTCAAGAACTGGCCTTGAGCGGTCTCAGGTCTCAGGTAACCCTTCAACTGACCAGATGGGCCGATAGCGGTCTCGAACATCAGGTTGAAAGCCATAGGAGGTTCCAGCTTGTCCCCGGTGACAGGGTTACCAATGTTGTACTTAACCATCAGCTCGCCCAGCTCTGGACCGGAGTAACCGTCGATCTTAGCAAGGACGGTCTCGTACTCCTTAACAACGTCGTCGTCGAGCTTCACGGCCTTGATCTGCTTGACCTTCTTCTTTCTCTTCTTCTTGTCGGCGTCGCCCTCGGCCTCGGCGTTGGCGTCAGCAACAAGCCCACGGGCCTCCTGGTCACCTTTCAAACGGGCCTCCAGAACCTCTTCGACCAAATGGTCAGCTCTGAAGATCTCACCGGTCTTCAAGTCCCTGCACATCCAGTCAGAGAACTTATCGACGTGACCGGAGGTCTTCAAGACCTCGTAGGGAGTCAACATGGTACAGTCCACCTCTAGCATGTCTTCTTCCAAAATAAAATGCTTTCTCCACACGTCAACAACGTTAGCTTGGAAAGAACAACCTGGAGGACCGTAGTCGTACAAACCGGAGACACCACCGTACAGATCAAAAGCTGGGGCGTAGAAGAATCTACCTCTCAGGATAGATTCCAATTTCTCCCTGCTGAACTCCACAGCGGACCTAGCGTTCTTAACCTCTTCAACAGACATCCTTCTAATCTTAACGGATTTCTTGGCTATTTGAGCGTATGGTCTAACAAAATTCCTTAAAAACCACGAAATTTTGAACTAGCAAAAAAATAAAGACAAAAACACAACTACAAAAAGAAATAAGATGTTTCCCTCTATCTTATAAGAAGAGAAAAAAAGAATACAATTGATATCAAGAATACAATAACACTACTATTAAAAACAAGAGCTCATCGCAAAAAAAAAAAACCCAATCCAGTATGAGCAATTCATCAATGTCTCTCTCTCTCTCTCTCTCTCGGAGACAATTCGTTGGCAAACACACACACACACACACACACACACACACACAGCAAAACGGGAGAAAAAAAAAAAATTTGCATATCACTGTGTACTGACCTGTCACGTTGTATAACCGTGGTTCAGTAGATGTCATTGTATACTATACACGTGTTGTATACTGTAACACGTACACCACGTGCATATCACTGTATACATAAACACCACCTGACAGTATTGTATACAACGACATGTGTATAGCAGGGTAAAAAAAAAAAGACAATTGGCAGACAGAGACAGAGAGACAGAGACAGACAGAGGCAGAGACAGAGACAGAGAGAGACAAAATCTAGAAACACAAAAAGAAGGAAGAGAGACAGAGAGAGAGAGAGAGATTGTGTGTGGGTATGTTGAGATTGTTTGTACGGTTGTTTCTGTTTTGTTTTCTACACTTCTTTATGTATTGTATCATTGCATTGCATTGTATTGTATTATAATATTGTATATTGGGATATTACTATATTCTAATTCTCCTGTATTTATATCCCTTCTCAATTCTACGTAAGGGAAGGTAAGGTGTAAACTATCATACACAATTGTGCTAAGAAGAGGGGGGAAAAGGATTTTATTCAAACAAGGATTGCATCTATAAAAGGATAATTGATATTTGATATTGAAAGAGATCATGGGTGGGGATGATGAGAAGAAGTTGACGGTGGAGACGGAGACAGTGGATGCAGTTCCTACTAATATACTTCCGAATAACAACAACAGTAATAATAGTAATAATAATAGTAATAATGGGGTGGTGATGAATAGTGATGTTGTGGCGGAGACTCCGATGTTTCGGTTGCCAAGCTTCTCGGAGACTAACCTGGTGGAGAGTTCCACGGCGAAAAGTCCCGATGATGGCACGGTGTTGCAAGGTACGGAGTCGCCCTTGAATGCTGTGAAGCAGGTGGATAGTGGTATGCTGGTGATGGACTATCCTCCGCAGCAGCTCGTGGCTAGAAAGAAGACGCTGATAGATAACAACCCGATGTCGCCTCACAGCACGACCACTGTGCTGAAGAACAAGAAGAGCTCGCTGCTGATAGACGAGGGCAGTGCTTCTATGCCGCCGATGTCTGAGAACGTGGGCAAGTCCACAGCGACTCTGACGACGAGCGGGAGTCTGCGCGCGAAATCCAACCAGGAGACAATAGGCAGTGGTAACACCAATACCAATGTGATTGCTAATACAAATGCGAGTGCGGGTGCGAGTGCGAGTGGGAGACCTGCAGGTGGGTCTCTCTCTGCTGCCCCCGAGATACAGCACACTAACGATATAAAGAGCAAGATGAAGATTGTTCCCAGTAATATAGATGTGACGACAGTACCGGCACCGTTCCTGCATAGTAACGCAAGAGCGGATAGTGTAAGCGAGATCCACAAAGATGCCAGTCATGTGCTAGATAAGGTGCCCTTGCAGAGGCAGCCATCCGGTATAGCCGCGGTGGGGTCCTCGTTTATGGCCAGTAGCAATATTAACTCACAGATGGTGGGGTCCAATATCAACAATAACAGTAACAACAACAACAGTAATAATAATGCCAATAATGCTAATACTAACCACCTTGGAAGTGGGAGTGGTAATAATGGAAATGGTATTAACAGCACAAATAATAACAATACCAGTAGTAACAATAATAATAATAATAATATTCTTTTAAACAATCAACACTTGCCCCTTAATTTACAAGCGGCATCTTCCCAGGGCCCAGCCTCTAATAATCTACAATTCTTTCAAAATAAACTGAAAGACAGACCGAACATGGTCTCTATGAACTCTAGAGAGATATTACTTCTGGGTGACGGGCCCAAGAAAAACGACAATAATCAATCTAATAATAAGCACATGATATCAGACGAGTCGGTACACCAACAAGATACAGACCCAAGTCATAGACCTACAAAGACAGATTTCTTTGCTGCAAGGTTAGCTTCGGCTGTTGGGGAAAATGAGATAAGTGATTCAGAAGAAACTTTTGTCTACGAATCAGCTGCTAACTCTACGAAAAATATGATATACCCTAGTACAAGTAACCTGAATGATGTTGATCATCATCAGGGCTCTAACAGTAACGACCCTAATGTACCAGGTAAATTGCATACAATTGCACCAAAATCAAGTGTTCCTGTCCTAAATGGTAACACAAAGCTTTTCAATAGACTGAAATCTACGACAAGACATATTAGTACAGGGGGAATGCCGAACACTTCACTAACACAATCCTCTCCAAATGTGCCAGGTACCTATACACAGAGTAATTTGTCACAAATGGAACCTGATCGGGTTAGTATTCATTCATCTGCAAGAAATCCAAACAGACATGTCGACCAGCATTCGATAAGGTCAATGATGTCCGAACAAAAGTCCCCAGATCGTAAGATGGGAGGAGGTCTTTCTTCTGTAACCGAGTCCAATGGTCCCATGAACTCTCCATCTCTGCACTATCAATCATCTACAAATTTCTTGCCCCTCAAAAATCAAAGTAGGTTGAATAATTTTAATCAGAGAAGTGTTTCAGTATCAAATAATGGAAATCATGCGGCCATTGCAAGACATACCTCGATATCAGGTACTTCTCAAAGACCCAAATCGAACATGCTTCACAAAAACGGATCCAAACCAGGGGAGAGCAAAAAGGCTCTTAGAACGACGGTATCGAAAATATTTGATGCAAATGGGGCATCACTAAGAAGATACTCTGGAGTACCAGATAATGTTAATCTTGAGGATTTCATTGAGCAGGCTGATGATTTTGTACCCCCAGGCGGTGTCATTCCGAGAGAGCGTAAAATTGGGCATCCTTCTCGCGCAATGCCGTCAAGGCAATCAGTAACCTTAAACCACAATAATAACTCTATAAAATCGAGTCCTATTGACAACAGCAGTGCATATCGTGATGCTAATACGACAAATAGGGATAGTAGCGATTCTGTCCTTGAGACAGAAAGAAACCCGACTCATATTAAAAGAGAAAACAGGCACCAACCCAGTGATGGTGACAATGTTAAGGGTCATCGGATGAGTGCGATTGAGGACACTTTGGATCACAATCGTACGTTTGGACCACATCATGATGAAGTAGATGATGACGATGACGATGATAGGTCCATGTTTTATTATAGCCATGGGAGTAACTTGGAGGCAAGACCCCAGATTTCAGAGTATGAGGGGGATGTCGGAGACCAGGATTCAGAGGAAGAACTTATTGATGATGGATTGCATCATCAATTTTTCAGTAATGGTAATGTAGAGAGTGAGGGGGTGAGTCCCAATAACTACGACCGAATGGGGTACTATGGTGCAGTTCGCAACTCGAATGTGGGTTCATATTTCCCTTATGTGTCCACACCTATTCACCAGCAACAGGAAGGAGGCTACACTGCTGGTGGGCGTTATCAGAAGGACTCTACGGAATTTACGCCACTGAATAGGGTTAATAATAGTAACTACTATATGGACAACAATTATCAGTTCTCGCCACATAACTTCTACTCCAAGAGAAATGCATGGACACGGTTCAGAAACTGCTTCTACCTGACGATAGCAGTGCTGTTGCTGGTCTCTCTTGGGTTCATCCTTGGGTTCTTACTTGCAGCCAACAAGGAACTCCGTGAATTTGACATTGTGCTTATGGACAATGTGATCTCGAGTACTGATGAACTGATATTTGATCTGACCACGACTGCGTTCAATCCGGGGATATTCCCTATATATGTGGACGAGGTAGAGTTCGATATCTTTGCCAAGACGCAATATCTGCGTTGTGACAGTGTGGGCACCTGTGTGACGACGACACCCTCGCACACAGACCTCACCAGTGTGGAAACGATATTTTTGGGCATAGTGAAACGCCTAGAGACGCCACTGAAGTACCAAGGCGGATTTTTCAACAGAAACTTCGACATCGCAGAGACCAGCGTACGTCTGCATAAACCGGGCTCCGATGAAGCCAAGGAAGACGAAGAAGAGGACGATGTGATTACACAACACCAGGGATCAATAATCAAGAGACAAGACGAACCCAGTGACGATGTCACCAAGTGGAAACTGTTGATAAAATACGACTACGAGCTCATCCTTCGCGGAAATATAAAGTACAAGGTCCCTTTCTTCAACACCCAACGCTCAATAGCTGTGCAGATGGCCACCGACGTGCGTCCAGGCAAAAAAATAACATAAACAAGCTATATATATATATATATATATATATATATATATACACACAATACAGAACAGGCTATTTATAGAGATGATCTAAATGACGTCACACGGTTCGAGCACAGAGAAAGAGAGAGACCAGCTCACCAATTGCCGGGTTACAAATATATTTTGTACGGCCGTTTCTGTGCTTTTCATCTATTTATAAATAATTTTCTCTCTCTCTCTCTCGAAGGGAAAAAAAATATAAATAAATTTTTTTTGTTAGCTTTTTCCGTTTTTGGGTTTGGGTTTCCTTTCTTATTTCTATTTATAGTTTTGAAGAAATTCTTATAATCTCATTGACAAAGGACCCAATACGAGAATCTGTAAGACTTCTTTTTTTGGATGGGAGACGGAAGGAGAGACGCTTATACAACAACAATACGATAACAATAACAATAACAAGAAAAACGATACATTTGCAATACAATATAATACAATACAATACAATACAATACAATACAATATAATATAATATAATACAATACAATATAATATAAAGGTTTGGTATTTGGAAGGACGTTAATACAAAAGAAAAAGAAAAAGACAATAATACAACTAACTGAAGATGGAGGATGGTTCGCGGTCGTTGCAGAGCCGGAATACTAAGAACCTGTCGCTGGCTATAGAAACGGAGACGAATGTGGACGAGGTTAGTAGTGTGAGTAGCAGGGCTGAGAGCAGGGCCGAGAGTAATAGTGAGGAGGACTTGTTGCAAGTGAGGAGAGACCTGGCTATACGGCCTGGGCTTGGCAGAAAGGATACCGGCGGTGGTAGCAGCAACAACATATATAAGAAGACCTTCATGAACGGTAGTGGGGAGGTGAAGAAGCGTAGTGGGGGCAACTCGATATACACACTCACGACACGGCTGGACAAAGTGAAGTCATCGTCGCCCGTGTATGCATCTTCTATGATGAACGCAGACGGTAAGAAGAAGCTGAACAGAGTGCATTCGTTGTCTCTATCGGTGCGGACTAAGAATTTGAATAGCACCAGCAATACGGTGGCCGCGCCGCCGATGACTTCTTCGACAGCTGCTGTGGGTAACCACTCCCGTAACCGGTCTCTTACACTATCAGGTATGGAAACATCAACGCCCATCTCATCGCACAACTCGGATACCATGATAGGCAGGAGCACCGCGGTCTCTAAGTTGGTGGCGCGCGAGGACCATAATGACAACTTTAATATGGACACGCTGTACAGCGAAATTTATCGGAACACGACATATACCCACGGACCGCTCTTAGTTGTTCCGCCATCCATATATCTCTACTCGGAACCACAATTGAGCTCGATTCTGGACTTTCAGGTGGTTATTAACGTTGCCAAGGAGATCGAAAACCTGGGCCCACAAATACCGACCAACAGAAACATCGCATATTATCATATACCGTGGACCCACAGCTCTCTCATATCGAAGGACCTACTTTACTTAACAAACGTCATGCACGAGGCTGTGATGCAAGGCCAAAGAGTGCTTGTTCACTGTCAATGTGGTGTATCCCGCTCTGCGTCTCTAATCGTAGCGTATCTAATGAGGTACGAAAAACTGGGGCTAAACGATGCTTACAGCAAGCTTAAAGAGACCGCTAAAGATATCAGTCCCAACATGGGTTTAATTTTCCAACTGATGGAGTTCAATGATATATTATCGAGTACGGAGAACTCGCCGTCAAACGCAGGTGTAGGAACTTCGATTGGAGAAGTACCGGTACCGAAAAATAAAAGTAACGATGTGGAAAAGTTAACAACACCGCAACTTGTGAGAGATATTATAGATGATGGCCATATCCCCAATTCGTATGGCTCCTCGACAATAATCAGTGAGAGTACTAGTGCGAATAGCTCTGTCAGTACGAACAGCTCAACACTTCAGAATGAACCATTTATGCTTCTCAATAACAAGAACGCCGCACTTGGAAATCTCGCGCATGATAATATTCTGACTACAAACTATAAAAGTGCATCTACTGAAGTAGGTGAATCGGCACCACATATATTATGAATTGTATTTCTTTTTTTCGTCTATTCTTCATACTTCACCACCTTGCAAGGAGAAAGAATTTTTTTTTTTTTGAAGTAGCTATAGCAGACAATTGACAGAACATAAACTGTTGTATTATTTTCTTTTCTTTTCTTTTTTGTGTTTTTTCGTTTTTATTTCAGTCATTTCTAAACTAAGCTACAATCTTTTACATGCATATATTCTTTTTTGTTCTATTACATTCACTAATGCCAATAGATATGTTCTATTTGCAATAATCTTCTTTTTTATTCTATTTTTTTATTCTAATCTCTGTTGAAATTTATTTCTGGTTCACAATGACTGTTATGGCGTATTATATTTTATTTTATTTGTTTCTTTTCTTTTCTTATTACTTACGTTTTGTATTATGTCATTATCATGTCCCTTCTCTGGTAATTCCTACATCTAGTCCATCTAGAATGTACTAATATTTGTGGAAGCTTCAATGTTATTTAATCTTATTTTTGTTTTTTATCCAACCTCTCGAAATGCTCTCATTTCTGATACAAGGACTCTTCTTTTTTTATGTTCTTCATTCTTTTAAATTACACTGTTATTAGTTATTCATTTGTCAATTGTACTTTAAAACTCAACACTAAGCTCATTTTTTTGTTGTTGTTTTTTTTTTTTCACTCTTTTTTTTAAAAAAAACTACTTATTAATAATCTTCCCTTCGATTCTATTTGCATTATATTATAAATATATTATCAAACACCATTTAACATATAGTTAAGATAATTACTGTTCAAAACCACACCTTTTATACATATAGCATATTCATTCTGAATTTTGATTTCAAGTTTCGTTACCACTTACGAGAACCTTTTTTTTTTTAACTTCAATCCTTTGAACTAGCTGTCCTTTCTCAAAGAATCAAAAAAGAGAGGTGTTCGAAAAGTCATCGAACTACCATTGGATACTGTTGATACAATTATTTTAGAGTTGCTGCCAGCCTCAATTGGATATAAAAAAAACCGTTTTATTACATAATAATATTCAGTCATGATTGATGCTAGTTTGAATGATTTTGAAGAGCTCAGAGACCCTGAGTTCGACTCAAAGGTTTATGCCAATGAGGTTTTAAAGGCAATGAACACAGACTCCACTGAGCTAGATATTGGGGCAGCAAAGAAGAAAGTTCAATATGATATTTCAGAATTGTCTAGTAGGTACGAACAATTCTTGAAGAAGAATTCATCGGTGGTTTTGGAGAAATTTTATAATGATAAAGTCACCAACGAGACAATATCGAGTGGTTTAAAACCCAGTTTGGAGTACTTAAACGTGTCTTATAAAAGATTGATGGAACAGGTACTTGTGCCTTATGAAAGAGCCCAAAAGTTACAATCGGTGTTAAGTAATGTCCACCAAACGTCAACATTATTAAGAGACGTTTTGATGTTTGTCCACTTGTCTCAACAGATTGCCAATTTTGTGCCGTTACAGAATGAAAGCAAGCTTACAGTATCTGCAATTTCGAAATTATCGTCGTTACATTACCAAGTACAGGTGAATCAAAGTCAAAATGCAAATTTGAAGTCCCTTAAATTTGTCAAAGAGATGGAATCCTCAACATTGGCACCAAGAAGGAAGAGTCTACTAGGCCATCTCACTATCACTTTGTCGAGGGAATTTTTGAATTCCAATAAGCTACGAAACAATCAGGACGATATCAAGACACTAATTTATGCACTATATTCGGTTTCAGAACAAGAATTCTACACAACAATCCAAAAGGTTATATTAACTAACGCAACTAACAGTTCTCGTATTTTAAGTAAATCCATCAATGCAATCAAAAATTTCCCATCGTTGTTTGAAGAGGTGGTAACTAAAGGTCATGATATTGCAATAATTGAAGAACTTTTACAAAGTATTAAGATTGACAACTCTAATTTATTAGTTCAGTTTCTCCGTCTAAGTAGGCCAAAATCTTCTACACCAAGAGACTTATATTGGAACAGAGTGTCAAACAGCTTCAAAATAGAGTTGAAGACAGCTATTGATAGAGGTGGACCAGTTGGCAAACAGTTGACAGGAAAGCAAAATTTTATAAAGGATTCAATGAAGAGTACCTTTGAAAAGTATATTGAAGATGAACCGGAGTATTCAGGGAATTATGAGTGCATGTTGAAGATATTCTAGTTAATTCGTAAATAGAGTATAATTTATAGAGATAACTATAGTTACTTCAAATCTGTAATTAATAATGACATTGTTCTTGTCATTATGGATGCAAATATATTAAGATATTCTATTCAGTCCGAAATTTAGGTTTAGCAGGTTGAGTATTCGTTGCTTCTGTCTTCTTTTTGTTTTTCTTACCACCACGTTTATGAAACATTTTCTTCTTCAACTTCTTAAGTTCTTTTTCCTGAGCCTTTCTCTCGTCGACCCTTTGAGATCCAAGTTTCCTCGCTAGTCTCTGCTTCTTACCTGGCCTTCGTTTCTTATTTTTCAGTTTAATTTCATTTTCTTTGTCTATCATTCTATTATATTCGTTAAGATCTATTACCTTCCCTCTGAATTTCTTCCAACCCTGGTTAGGACCTCTGTTTGACTCCCTGAGAATTTCCTCGTATGTGACAGCAGACTGTTGCATATTTATCCTATCTTGTTCTGAGAATTGTGCAAAATAGTAATCCCGTGGACGTTCTTGGATGATCTCTTCGTGTTCCTCATGTAAGGAAACCTTCATTAGTTGTGGTTGATCATTTGTGTCTTCCGAAACACCTCCGAGAGAAAATAACGGAAAGTCGAATTCTTGCTCTTCCTCATCATTATCTGCCTTCTCATCTGTTTCTCCTACATCAATAATTTCAAAATCATCATGAACTTCTTCCACTGAAGAATCATCATCACTTATACGCTCATTATTATCATCAAACAAATCTTTCCTTGATACTCTGTACTTATATATGGTAACTTTCCTGATCAATGGATCATGAAATAGAAAATACTACAATAGTTAGTAAGTCATTCTTGCTTTATAACAGCTCGTAATAATTTATATTATTATTAACACTATTTTTAGCTCAGGGGTTAAGCTCTTTCTTAAGTTTCCAAACATACACTTGAAGCGACATCACAAATTGGACAGCAAATTTTTGTCAGGTTGTTTCTGTTTATGAGTTGTTTAAAAAGAATTATGCTAACTCATCTCATCTTGATATCAGCTTATATTATTTTTTTTTAATTTTTTTTTTTTTCAAAATTGGCGATGAGCTCTGTGAATTTTTTTTTCAGAAAAATGAGCATAACGAAGTATTAAAACCAGCATAATGGAGCTTATCTTAACAATGCTCTTTAAACTGATTTTGATTATTTCATCTTAGTTTTGATTTGAATTGATTTATTTATTTTACAGTGATTGATTACACAAAATGTTTCAGAAACATCCCATGAAAATTATGTATAGCATTTATACATGAAAGCAAAAAAGAAAGAGAAAGGAAAAGAATAAATTACAAAAGATAGGAACATTATTGGAATCCTCTTCGCAGGTCCATGCCTTTTATTGACTTATTAATTTTCCTCTTTTCTAAATGTCAAAACAGAATATGATCTCATAGATATTACTCTCTGAGTTCCAATTCTGGTGAATACTTTTTTTTAATATTTATTTCGTTTTTATCGTACTTGTTGCCAAAATTTTTTGATGGTCATCAAATTGGGGCCCATGCTCAAACTTATTTACTTATTTTGTTTTTTAGAGTTTGTAGGAATTCACGGTAACTTTCGGTACCGAGAACCTTGTCCTCGACCAAGTTACTGGTAGCCCACATTCTTAGTGGTTGTAGTTCTCTGCCGGCAGCGTGACCAACTGGTTCACTGACGGATGGACCTCTTACAATGTATAAAGTTTGGTAAGTAATAATGTCATCATGCTCTCTAACCTTTTGAACAATGTTTCTAACTCTTTCATTGAAATCAGAGCCCTCAATAACAGGAAGTTCTTGTTTACCGTTGGCGATTTGGAAAATGTCTTGGATGCCGAAGACATCATTGACTAATTCTGGAACTGCATCACCACCAACCCATAGGAATAATTCAGAGGAGTTGTCAATCAAGTATAAACCGTATCTTTCAAATAGAGAGGCAGAGGCATTGATTGGTTGAGGAAGAACCATTTCGCCCTCTTCGTTTGGATAACCAGCTTCGTCAACCATGTCGTGTAGAGAATAGACCTTAGCATAAGCACTCTTGATGAAATACTCTAGTGGAGCAGACTCAAGGTTATTTAAAGCTGCAGCTCTGTGGTCACTTGGAACAACACCAGATCTGAAACCTGTGTGTTTAGATAGAGCATGCATTAGTAGTGGGAACATTCTCAAGTTAGCAGAGAATCTTAATGGTGCACCACCAGCTGTGTTTGAAACGACAATTTCCTTTTTGTATGTGGCCAGGATATCTTGGACGGCCTTGCTTAGTAGATCTCTGGCGTCTTGTAAACTGGAGTTCATGGCCTTCTCAACAGCCTTACGAGCAAAGAAGGTAGTCATGGCCAATTGATCAGCAGAGGCAAAAACTTCAGAAAGAGATTCGGTAGTTGGAATAGCCAATGTAATAATTCTGATTCTTCTTTGACTAGTATTCAAAGATAGTAGAACAGCAATTTGGACGTAACAGTAATCGACAACGATGTTCTCATCAATGGACATTTCGAAGACGTAGGATTGGTCTCTTGGCATTGTAGAGAAAGCACATAGGTCTGAAGATCTGTTAAAGAAGTGACCGTAGAAAGAGTTCATTCTGATACCGGTAGAACCACGAGCTCTCATAACAGTCTCAGTGGACAGGTCCATTGACAAGAATTTAGAGAATTCCTTAGTGAACTTAGTAACATCAGCAATGTTAGCAGCAGTGAAGCCTGGGTAGAAGTGTGTTTGACCACCAGTGAAACGGCCTAAGTTAGATAGAGTTGCGACGTCCATGTAGTCCTCAGAAGCCAGGAACATGTCTACAGACACTTGTGATTTACTACAGGTAATGGTGAAGTTTTTGTAGAAGGAATCTTGACAAGATAGGAGTTGGGAGGATTCCTTTGCAGTGTTAGCAACACCGGATTCGTTTCTTCTCTGTAACTTACCAACACCGGCATTTGGGAGAGTAGCTGAAACAACAACGATTTTACCACCAATGTTAGAGATCATGTTTTGAGCAGCCTTAAGAGCTGGACCTAAAGCAAACTTGCTCATAATATTGAATTGGAAAATTTCAGGCATTTGGGTCAACAATTTTTCCAAGTTGTTTCTGCAACCACTCAAGGAAACAACCATAGAGTGTGGCTTTGGTAGGAATGGTTCATCCAAGTCACAAACGTCCATCATTTTGATTTGGTCAGATTCCTCATCAAGAGGAACTGAGAAGTAATGTAAGGCATTGTCGACACAGAGAATAGAGACCCTGGTTCTACCATCATGGTTTGGAAGGAACTCTAGAGTGTCCAAGATGGATCTAGCAGTTGTAGCCAACAAACCGTTCTTGACTGCATTTTGAGACACATCCAAAACAAAGACATAGGTAGATGGAGGTGGCTGTCTCACGGTGTACTCCTTTGGAGCCAGGTATTCCATAACCGCGTGTCTAATTTCATTTCTGTCGTAACGATTGGCTGGTGTGCCCTCGTAAGTTTGATCTAATTGCATTGGAACCTCGTTAGCCAGTCTACAGAAGTTACATCTCCACTTTCTACCTTGTTCAATGAATGATACGAATGGGTTCATGTATGCACGACAACGACGACAACGAACCACCAAGCCGTCCTCATTCAGAGGTGGTGGGTTAATTTCATCCTGCAAGTGTTGGTAAGGTCTAATCACTAGAGCAAGTGGCAGTTTAGACTTCTTCAACAAGCTGTTGGTCTTTGGCATAGCATTCAAAGTACATCTCAAGTAATCTGGAGAAGCATTTGAAGTCTCAGATGGGACAATCATCTTCTCTGGGGCAACCATCAAAGGAGGAGGAGGTAAAGACAAATCTTGGATTGGTGGAGGCAGTTCAGTTAGCAGATCAACTGGATATAACTGATTGACAGCCCTGTGTGTCTGACCAACGGCACCAGGGGATTGGTACATCTGAGATTGAGATTGCATTGGCTGAGTATACATTTGTTGCTGGGAGTACATCTGTTGCTGAGCTGGAACCTGTTGAGCCTGCATTGGAGCACCTCCAATATTCATATCACCCATACCAGTGGTAACAGAGTTCAATTGATCATTCAACTGTTGTTGAGCAGGAGTGAACATCTGGGCTTCAGCACCACCTTGGAGCATAGGAGTCACTGGAGCTTGTCCAAAGCCAGCCTGAGGAATTTCGGAGCCACCCATCATTGGTGTACCAACCTGCCCTGGAAACATGCTAGCATCCTGTGGGGTACCCATGACATTGGCTTGGCCTTGGCTGTATTGAAATTGAGCCTCTGGATAAACACGCTTCTTATGATGAGACATTGTAATTTGTTTTTTCTGTACTCAAATATTCTTATTACTTTCCTTCCTATTTTTCAGTCCTTTAACTTTTAATGCTTCTTGTAACGCCGTGTTCCTTTTCAGACCCTGTATTCTTGAATTGTGTCTGTTCTGGTGTTATCTCAAAACCTTTCTTTTTTTCTTCCACAAGGAATTAATAAAAAAAAAAACTTCTTATAATTGGAAAGAACTCAATTGGATCTCAAGTACCACGATCTAGAGATTAATAAGTTTCTGCCTTCCCTTTCTTTCAGCCTTACGCAACACGAGACTTCAAATTAATAAATTTCGATGTTATTTTTCTTTGATTTCGACACAGCGAGAGGCAAGCTTTCATTTATTTTTTTTTTTTTTTTTTTTGCTTCTGCTTCCCAACAAAACTTGGTCGTTTATCATGATTTGTTGGGCAATACGTGTACGATAAATAAGAATTTTATATATATATATCTTTTGTATTATATTATTGTTTGTTGATATGTAAGTATTTTGTATATTTATTTGTATTTTAAAGGAAGGGGGTTGGTTATGGACGCATAAAATAAGTTGATTCGTTGATAGATGAAATAAAAAAAAAAAGTAGTAATAATGGAATATAAAATAAAGTAAAATAAAATAAAGTAAAAAATAAATTAAAGTAAAATGAAGAGAAAAAAATAATAGGAGAGACGACGTTGCGGGGCATTTGGAAATATCACATTATAATGTTTGTTTTTTGCTGTTTTTTTTTTTTTAAAAGTGAAATAAAAAATAAAATAGGTCATAAAATGTTGTATTTTTTTTTTAATGGAAAAAAAAAATATATATTAATTGTCTTTGTTCAATAGAATAGAACCTTTATTATTGGATGGTGGTCTTCTGTGGCCTATTGAAATGGATGTTCCTCCACCTTCCACCATGGCTCTGGGTGGGATCAGACCCTTTCCTGAACCTAAGGTTGGTATTGGGTTCATGTTATATTTCTGCTTGAAACCACCATTATTTTGGGTATTAGTACTGCTACTACCCGTACCACTGCTGCTATTGGTATTATTATTATTATTTTCATTATTAGAGCCATTGCGTCCATCTAGACTGCTTGGTCTGGAACCATGGTTGCTGCGTGGCGCGGTAGGGATGACTGAATATCTTCTTTCGTTATTAACAAGATCAACTTCCTTAACTCTCTTGGTATTCAAGTTATATTCAGGAACCTTGAAGAACTTGTCCTTCTCCTCATCATACTCCCACAGAGCCCATGTGATACCATAAGGCTTCGTCTCTAAACAGTACACGCAATGTAATGGGACATCCAAGTTTGAAATGATGTCGACACTCAGGTTCATGAAGTAACCTAAGAGTGCACGAGCAACAACACGGTGGGTGATAATTAGGACACTATCTTGGATTCTCTCAATTTCAGTAATGACTGATCTTAACCTATTAATGACATCAAGGTAAGACTCACCACCAATACCGGGGTACCGGTAGCGAAGTTTGTCCCTTTGTCTCTCGGCAAATTCTTGTGGGAATTTTGCTTGGATTTCTGGGTATGTCATTCCCTCGTAATCACCAGCACTTATTTCATCCAGCATACGCATCTGTTTAATTGGGTATTCGTCTTCATTAAAATACTTCGCCGTCTCGATGGACCTTTGTAACATACTTGTCCAGACAAAGAACTCGTTATATAATTGATCAGGTTGGTTAAGGTCGGCAATGGAAGGTATCTTATCCTTGTCCAGCACTTCATTTCCATCAATCTTGCCTTCTTCTAGATTCCGTAACTGTTCGGCACCCTTCTTATTCTTCTCTAATTCGTTCACGAAGAATTGGGCCCTTTGTTCGTCAATAAACTTGGCCAGCGCCTTTGCATACTTGTCACCACGCGATGTAATGTGAGAGTCACCACCGAGACGACCCAGGACATTATCCTCACTTTCACCATTTCTGGTGATCCAAATCTGCCTCTCCTTCAAATTGAAGTTCAAGAGATAATACACGGTTTGGGAGGCAAGGAACCCCTGGATCTTGTTGGCGATGACCTTCTTACCCACGTCAATCATCTTGATGTACTGGATATCTTCGTCATCTTCGATAGGTTCATAAGCCTTTATGTAGTTTGAGAGTCTTTCCTTGAAATCCCTTAGAGACTTCTCGGGATCTTTGCCCTTGTAATCTGGACCAAACAGCTTCAATCTTATGTTTGTCTCAACGACAGCCTTATTGGTACAGATGGACTCTAGAAACAACACTTTCAAGTGGGGGCTTCTAGCTCTGATTCTCTCCAGGACATGTTTTCTACGTTCTTTAGTAGTGTTTGTAGCGTCAAACACACCTACGGACCCGGGTCCTTCCAGCAAATAGTCCATCAGTTCTTCTAGTGTATCCAAAGCCCATTTATCTCTAAGTTCAGTGTATTGTGTATTGGTGGGGTCAAAGAACGACGAATCCTGTTCCGAGAGGCCGTGCTCCTTAGCGTATTTTCTCCTTGTGTTACCGACGTTGAAGACCTGGCAGTAGTACATAGAGTAGTTCAGGTACCGCGACAGCTTGTTTGTGATGAAGGACTTACCTGTAGCTGGCAGCCCTACCATCACGATAATCAGCTTGGAACCCGGGTCGTCCTTGGAGATAAGCCCGTCGGGAGAGGTCTTCGACTTCGTTAACCCTGGCACATCAATAGTGGTGGGTCTTCTCTTTGGGTGATAGAACTGCGAAGGCGACTTGACCAGAGCAGGGCTCTGCGAGTGTCCACCGAAGGGAGACTTAGGGGAGACGGACTCCTCGGGACTCCCGTTGTTGTTATCCTCTGCTGAGGGAGACTGCACTTTCTTGTTCAAGTCAGCATTGATCTTCGAGTTCAAAAGCGCCTGGTTCAACTGTACAAGACTCAGCGTACTACTCTCCCTTGAAGACGTCGGCGTAGTCTCTGCAGACCCACTAGGGGAGTTCCAAACACTCCCCACAGGGGTATCACTCAACGGCCGTCTCTTAAACGAGGGCAGAGAGGCAAGAGACAAACTATCTCTAGCCTTCTGATCTTCCTCATCTTCATCGTCTTCATCTTCATCTTCTTCTTCATCATCGCCACGACCCATATACTCCCCGATATACCTGCTCCTCAACGCCTTCCTCTGCGGATTCATCACCAAATCCTCATCCTCGGTATCCGGTATAGTCAAGTCATCCTCATCGTCTCCAAACACCTTCACTGTCCTCTGAAACGAGATAGCCGAGGTACTATGCCCCATCCTCTTACCGCCATCATGCTCCCTCTTCTTCTCCTCCTCTTCTGTGTTCTTGTCCTTACGACCACCACTATCCATCGGTGACAGATCAGACATCGTTAAAAATTGAATTGTTTGTTATTATCCAGTACTTTGTAGTTGCAGTAAGGTAGATTAATGAAAACAGAAGAGATCATAAAAGAAGTTAAACCATCCCCCCTCCCCCCATTTTCAAGAAATAAAGGGACTGGGCAGCAGACCCCTGCTCTGAGAGAGAAAAACACGGTTTGTGTTGTAAATCCTAATTTCTGTGTGTGTGAGTGTGAAAAAAAAAAAAAAAAATGAAATAAACTGAAAATAAAAATTTTGGATATTGATTTGATATTGATTTTAGAGTTGAATCGCTTTAATATTTGCATATAACGGTAACTATAAATTAATCTGTAGATATGTTGTGGGCTGCTCTTGTTGGGCTGCTTTGTTTGTTGTTGTTGCCGGTGGTTCGGACGCCGCTTTATGAGCTTGTTGGGAGGAAGTTTGTCAAGTGTCAGAGACGGTCTTTGAAGTTGAAACGGTACACTACCAAGTACATTGGGTTTTTCCATCCGTATTGTAACGCTGGTGGTGGCGGGGAGAAAGTTCTGTGGCGTGCTGTGAGGGAGACGTTGTCGTATGACCGGAATTGCTACGTGGTGGTTTACACCGGTGATGTTGATGCCACACGGCAGGAGATCATTGATAATGTGCGGCACAGGTTTGATTACGACATGGATTTCGACCGTGTTGGTTTCGTGTTCTTGCATCATAGGAAATGGGTGGATGGGAAGACGTGGAGGCATTTGACACTGTTGGGACAGGCCGTCGGGTCGATGTTGTTGACCGCAGAGGCCCTGCTCAAGTTCGTGCCGGATATATGGTGTGATACCATGGGGTACCCGTTCGGGTATCCCGTAGTGAAAAGGTTCACGGGGTTGCCGATCATCACGTACACTCACTACCCTGTGATCTCCTCGGATATGTTGGCGAAGCTGGAGTTAGAGATTGAGAAGAGCAGTTCGAGAACAGGCAGATTGAAACTCGTGTATTGGAAGTTGTATATGAGATGGTACCAATTTGTTGGCAGTTGTGTGGATGTGGCAACCACGAACTCTACGTGGACCAATAACCACATCAAGTCCATATGGACCAGAACCAGGTCTCGCGTCATATATCCGCCTTGTTCCACTGAGAAACTTGTCGCGCATATCGGTTTAGAAGATGCAGACTATGCTCAACGCAGGGACCAGGCTGTCATCATTGCACAGTTCAGACCTGAGAAGAGACATCGTTTGCTGATTGACAGCTATGCCGAGTTTCTCACGTCAATTGGTAGCGACGCCACTAAACATTTTAAACTGGTAATGATAGGTTCGACGAGATCGGAAGATGACAGGAAATACGTCGACTCCCTCAAGACTCACGCGTACAAGGAACTAGGTGTCTCTGAGAATGATCTGGAATTCAGGACAGATTGCTCCTACGAGGAGGTTAAGAACACTTTGAAGGAGTCCACTTTTGGTGTTAACACCATGTGGAATGAGCATTTCGGTATCGCTGTGGTGGAATACGCGGCAGCAGGACTGATATCACTGGTACATGCTTCTGCTGGCCCACTGCTGGATATCGTAGTTCCTTGGGACTCCAAGGCTAAGATGGAACTTCCGTATGACCAAATAGACGATGATAACAGGACAGGGTTTTTCTTCAAAGACAAGAGCGATCCCGACTTCAAAGAGACCAAGGACGAATTCAAGAAGTATGATACATTGGCACAAGTATTTGAGAAGGCTAATAAGTTGACAATTGAAGAACGCAAAGCCATATCACTGAGAGCCAAGGAATGTGCATTGAGTAAGTTCTCAGACAAGCAGTTTGATCACCAATGGGACCACGCTCTAGATGACTTGGAACACAAGGTCTCGCGCTTGGGCTCAAACTAGCCATATAGATTATTTAATGATAGAGTAGTAATAATATAACAGATACAAAATTATTTATTCAAACAAAATAACAGATTTTAATTTAAATTACGATTTTGATTTCAGTGTTGTTAAGTTCGTTATTTTTATCACTTTGTGCGTGAACAAGGACTCACAAGACACAAAAAAAAAAAATTAGCCTTAAAGAAGGAACCCCAGATTTCTAACATATTGGTGTAATTTTTCAACCAGCTCCTTTTAACCACTACGTATAATCACAGTAATTATTAAATACAGACCAATCCTGTCATCCAATCATGTCGTCGTCACCTGCAATCAGAGAGGCTGCCAAGCAAATAGTGAAGTGTCTAGAGCGTTTTCCAGAAGACAGGTTCAAGCACTTGACATCCTTTAAGGATATCCAAATCAACCGGTTTAAGCGTATTGCTGGTCTTCCATTTAAGGGTGAGGAAGCCGATAAGAAGGCAAGTCTTGCTGATGTTAAGGATATGATAACCAGAACTTCAGGACCATTGGGTTTACAGAAGGATTTCTTGAAGAAACTACAAGGTGTTCTACAGAATGATGCCATTACCGAACAGGATCTATCTAGACAGAAACACTCTTTGGATGTGTTAATGAGCAATAAATACAAGAACTACTACGATGTTGGTGATAAACTATATAAACCAAGTGGTAACCCTCAGTATTACCAGAGGTTAATGGATGAAATCACTGGGCAAAAGAAGGAGAACATGTTGACTGGTTTGAGAACTGTGTTCTTTGGTAAATAATTAAAATCAGAAAAAACTCATCATTTATCTGCAAATAAAATAAAGGTAACCCCGTGTATATATTTATGCAATAATTAATGTAATATTCATATAGATAGCAATAGTAATATTAAAAAAAAATATTAAAAAAAAAAAAAAAAAAAAAAATAGTATGGACAAACTAAGAACCTATTTTTCATTTCTTAGCATATGCTAAACTAGCATTACCTTCTGGCAGTTTCAATGTAGTGCCTACAGTTTCCAATGCTAGTTGGGCAGCTTCGACGGACTCGTATTCTATAAACGCAACGTTTCTTATTGAAACCAACCTTATTTCTTTCAGGTCATCCACCGGTATCACTGTTTTTATTTCCTCAACTGATATGCCTGCTGGTAAGTTAGTAGCCAAGAGAATTAAATGAGGCGGATTTTGCGGTATTTCCTTGGTTTCCTTTGGTTTTGATTTAGGTTCTGATTTTTGATCTTCTTCGACATCTGGTGAATCCGATGTTGATTCAACAATACGTTTCATATAATTCTCAGTTGCGATTTTTATTTCATCCTCAGTTTCACCTCTAGCTCTTAACTTTGAACGTAGTCTTCGTAGTCTCCTTTTCAATTGATGTGCCCTTAACTTCTCAGGGTCGTCTCGAAGCTCCTCCCTCTTGTTCCTGGTATTAATGGCCCGTTTCACCAATTTGTGGTCCTTCATATACAATCCGACATACGAGTCCTTCTTCGCCATCTCCATTTTAACCACTCTGCCTCCAACCTTCAGCTTTTTATCCTTGTAGAGCTCTAAAAACCTCAGGGCATTGGGTTCGTTAAAGAACGTTAAGAAAGCTTGGTTTCTCATCTTGGGGCTTCGAGAGACAGCCATCGAGATCAACATTAGCGACTCGTCCAGGATCTTGTCGTAATCTAACTTGTAGTCTGGGTCAATGACATCGTAATGCACCGTGGTCGGCATTGGCAAGTGGCTGTTCAGCACGTACTTGTTGTTTGGGTTCACACATCGCAAAAAGTTTCTTATGAAATGTTCTTTGTTGACTGGTCTGCGTGGTAAGTTCTGTACGTACACTGTACGTGGGTGACCTATTTTAAACACCATTTTCCTTGTTTTTATATCTCTGATTTTGTTACTTACTGTCTGTGTTATATCATTGAGATAAAAATTTCACAATTTTAAAAATTATATATTTTTACTATGTCAAACTTTAACAAAATCGTAGAGAGTGGCCCATTACGACTAAGTGGATGGCAATAAAGCGCTTTCTTGATACTTCAAATAATATATTAACCAAACTAAATAGGTATATATGAGGGGTTTTGTGCGTTGTTATTATTAATAGGTTCTTGTGCAAATAAAATAAGACAAAATGAAATACAAAAAAATGGAGAAGTTTTGAAAGAAAATGTCAATAGTAATTAAACTACATCTTCACCTTTGGATTCAGTAGAGAACAGGACAATCGACGCGTCGGATTATCAAGTGCATTACTACTGGAACAAACCAAGAGTAGAGATGCAATTTCTTTTCAAATCTCATTCATATATTCATTTTGATAATAAAAGATAAAATAAAAATTAAGATAAATAATAAATAAAATAGAATTTCCTTAATTTAAATTTCTTATTTCTTAGCAGCCTTTTGAGCAGCCTTGGTGACCTTACCGGCCTTGTCGGTCTTCTCGACGGACTTGATGACACCGACAGCGACGGTTTGTCTCATGTCTCTGACAGCGAATCTACCCAATGGTGGGTAGTCGGAGAAGGCTTCGACACACATTGGCTTGGATGGGACGAACTTGACCAAAGCAGCGTCACCGGACTTCAAGAACTTTGGAGAGTCTTCCAACTTCTTACCGGATCTTCTGTCGTTCTTTTCCAACAATTCGTCGAATCTACAAGCGATGTGGGCGGTGTGACAGTCCAAAACTGGAGAGTAACCAGCAGAGATTTGACCTGGGTGGTTCAAGACGATGACAGTGGCGTTGAAAGAACCAGCGGCCATTGGTGGGTCGTTCT